>JADRCD010201682.1:0-41556 GCA_019843815.1 Montemys delectorum
TGTGTGTGTGTGTGTGTGTGTGTGGCATATATGTGGCTCATGCCATCATTCATGGGGGGCAGAAGACAATTTTTAGGAGTCATTTCTCTTGTTCCTTCATGTGAGTTCCTCGGTGTCCGTGACCTTGCCTTTACTCTACATTGTTGACCTGCCCCACTCACTAGCACTAGGGATTAGTCACAGGTTCTGAGGTGACCTAATATAATTGTTATTTAAGAGAGAGGAAAATCCGTTGTACAAAAGTAATATAGTTACTAGCTTCTGAAAGAAAGGCCTTAATATTTTGATATAGAATTAGTGAAAATTGATTTTTTTTATTAAATTTAGGATAGATTTACTATAACACAAATCAATTCATTTTAATAAGTACCTGTTATCATGTGGGTTATGTACAGATATATGTACACATACATATTCTCACTGTCTGTGAAGATGAGTTGCTGTACTTTTTTCATGTGCACATGTGTTAACGAGAGGCTACTTGTATATTGGAAAGCACATTTGCCTAAGAACTGGAAAATCTGTTTTAAAAGACTGAGTTTTACCATTTATTATAAGCAAGTGACTCTAGCAAGTCATTTTACATATGATGACTTCTGTCAGATGTTAAGACTTAAAAATCCTTCCCATATACATAAATAAATTTTTAAAAGGGGGCGGGGTGGGTGGAGAGATGGTTTAGTGTTTAAGAGCCCTGGTTGCTTTTGCAACCAGTTTAATAGCTTAACCAGTTTAATCTCAGCACCTACAATGGTGGCTCACAATCATCTATAACATTAGATCTCATGCCTTCTTCTGGTGTGCAGATAGATGTACATACAGATAAAAAGCACCCATATAAAAATAAATAAATATTAAAAAAAAAGAATTAGATTTCCTGTCAGGTTTGGGGTGTGGTGGTGCATGCACACCTTAGAGGCAGGCATCTCTCTCCCCAAATTCAAGGGCCAGCCTGGTTTACATATTGAGTTCCATGCTAGCCAGGGCTACACAGTAAGACCCTGTCTTGATAAATAGAAAGAACAGACTTATAAATCCTAAATTCTTAGAGTTTTTCGTGTTGTCTTGGGTTGCAGCCACATTTTTTTCATTGTCATTTCCCAAAGCATTAATTTTCAAATTATGGATGATGACCCATTAAGTCCTTCTCAAAGTTGCTTTGATGGGCTGTAACTAATGTAAAGTGTGTAATACAAAAGAAGAATGGAGAAAAAAGTGACCAGGGTGCAGCTAGGGAGGTACCTCTGTGTATCTAGATGTGTATGTGTGCATGTGCATGTGCAAGAGAGAGGGAGGGAGAGGAAGAAAGGCAGAAAGAGTGATTGCCTGGTATTAAATACATCTGTGGGTGAGTGTGGGCTGTGGCCAAAGAGCTTGAAAAGCACTGTCTTAGAGCAGTTGTGTGAACGCTCTTATCATTTTCCCATAGTTACTCTTGGGAGAGTGTGGTCTGTATGTACAGTACTGTGAACCTGAGGTCAGATGGTGTTAACTGTCTTAGTTACTTTCCTGTAGCTGTGCTAAGATACAGTGACCAAGACGGTTTGTAGAAGCAACAATTACTGGAGGCTCACAGTTTCAGAAGGCAAGTCTATGTCTATCATGGCTGGGAACATGGCAGTAGCCTGGAAGGCATGGTGCTGGAGCAGTAGCTGAGGGCTTGCATGTTGATCCACAAGCATGGGGCAGGGAGAGCTAACTGGGACTAGCTTGGGATTTTGAAATGTCAGAGTTCACCCTGGTGACGTACCTCTTCCACCAGTTAGGTTTCTTCCGTGCTGGTATGTCTGTTGGTGTTGTCCTTGTTCAATCTTGTTTAGGCAGCCATGTTGAGACTTCCTGGCGTAGGTAGAAGGCACATTTTCACAGGGGACTTCCTGGTCCTCTGACTTGCCATTTTCCCACCTCCTCTGAGCTGTTTGTTGGGCCTTAGATGCAGGGGTTACGTTGTGGATGTATCCGTTGTGGCTGGGCAATATGCGATCACTTACACAGTTGGGTTGGTTGTGGTTTTCTGTAAGGGTCTTTGTCTGGCTAGACCCTGATGCAAGCTGTGCAGGACCTGGCCAGCCGGAAGGCTGCCACATACCTGGCCTTCTACACGGGCGGTTGGGGTTGCACTTGGGTCCTCATGTTTGCAAAGTGAGTGTTCTTACTCCCTGGGCCGCCATCAAGTCCAGCCCTTGGTTTGGTTTGGTTTTGTTTTTTTAGCCCCCCGAGGCAAGGTCTCATAGAGCCCCAGCTAGCTTGAAATCCTCTATGTAGCTGAGGATAACCTTGGGTTTCTGATCGTCCTGTCTTTATTTTCCATGCTCAGTGAAGGGTGTCTGTATGTGCCTATGTGTTCTATTCCTGTGTCCATGGAGGTGCTCATGCACATGTGCGTGCAGCCTGTGGAGATCAGGTGACAGTGTGTTGTGCCAAGTCACTCACCACCTTAGTTTTTCAGAAAGTGTCTGTCACTGAATTGAAGCAGGCCTTGAACGCCTAACAATCTGTTTGCTGAGTGCTGGGATTGCAGGCAGGAGCCACCACACCCAGCTTCAATTTTTGAAGCACAAGAGTTTATTTAAATTTGAAAATACAGTGCATCTATTTTCCTTTTGGTTTCTTATTCTTGAGTGGCTTGTCTGGACTCTTGCAGGAGTTGTCCACCTTTCCCCATTCACACCAGCACCGACTGTTTCTTTAGCTGCCTTAGGCCAGGTGCAGCGGGCTTCTGCCTCCTCTGTTATTTGAGATCACGTCTTCTTAGTTTCTGCTCTTCTAAGGTGATGAAAGCCTTTCTTTTGACTGAATCCTCTTAGTCCTGAACCCAAGTCACCAATGTGCTGAACAGGCTTGTTTGTTCGTTTGTTTTTAAATGTTTTTCTTTTTAAAGATTTATTTATTTATTATATCCAAGTTTGCTGTAGCTGTCTTCAGACACACCAGAAGAGGGCATCAGATCTCATTATAGATGGTTGTGAGCCACCATGGCTGGGATTTAAACTCAGGACCTCTGGAAGAGCTGTTAGTGCTCTTAACCACTGAGCCATCTCTCCAGCCTCCTGTTTTAAAATGTTTTATCCATGGTTTCTATTTATTCAAGGAGAATAAATAAGGGATCTGATTTGCTCAAAATACAGTTTAAAACCAATTGTTTAAAAACAAATTTAAATTTAGACAAATGGGTTTGAATAAACTTAAATCAACAAATTTAAATAAGTTTGTCTTTAGGATATATTGTTCAGAGCGTTGAGTATGCTGCACAGTGTGGTAGAGGTCTACTTAATACAGCCATACTTCTTTTTAGGCCATGGAGCATAAAATTTGAGATGTAAAATGTTGCTGAAATTGCCAGACTAATATTATACATAAAGATGATTCAGGATGATGTGGCAGATTGCTAACATAAGCTGAATGTTGGGCTGGCTCAGTGGTTAGAGGCATTTGTCACCAATTCTGATGGATGATCTGAATTTAATTCCCAGAACTCACATGGTAGAAGGAGAGAAGCAACTCTTAAACATTGTCCTTTGACCTCCTTACATGTGCCATGACATATATACATCCAGTACATATGTACCAGCAGCCCCATGCTTCAAATAAATAAATGCAACAGTAATTTGTTTTAAAAGGGGAAAAGTTCTTATGAGTAATTCTTGATATATTTTTTCTTTTATATCATCAGCTGCTAGAGGTCACAGGGATCACTATTTACAAAGATTTGACACACCAATTACTTAATATCTGTGGCCAGCCCTGTTCTGGGGCAGCTCCCTGGTGTTCAGAATGACCATTCTATATCCTGTCAATGGGTCAATGGATTTCTTAGTGTTGTCTAAAGAGTTTTTTTTATCTTAAGTTTAAAAAATGAGTCCATCAGTTTAAATGTCCAGTTGAGAGGTGGCACTGTTCTTTAAAATTGCTGTCCTTTAAAATTTATTTTCTTTGACTTAGTTCATCTCGTTGATATCTGGAACATGATCGAAGCTTTCCGAGACAATGGCCTTAACACACTGGACCACGCCACGGAGATCAGCGTGTCCCGCCTGGAGACCGTCATCTCGTCCATCTATTATCAGTTGAACAAGCGCCTTCCTTCAACTCACCAAATCAGTGTGGAGCAGTCCATCAGTCTTCTCCTCAACTTCATGATCGCCGCCTACGACAGGCTAGTACCTGCTCACTTCCTTTAAATCCCGTCCATCTCTTCATCTCCCGTTTCCCACACTGCCTTGCTAACTGTTGTCAGCTTAGAGCCCCAGTTAAGGTGAATTACTCAGTGTAAGTCCTTCCTGTATCCTGGACAGCCACTTGCTGTCCTCTGGCATGCTCAGATAGAGCTCTAGAGTAGATGGAATAGATGAGACTCACCCACTTGAGTAATCCTGTTTGGCGAGACAATAGACACTTTAACAGACCTGTTCCTCTCCCCAAAGATTAAGAAACATTAAAACTATCTTTCTCTACTCTGTAACACCAAATGCCTTTGGGTTGAAGTTTTTCCCTTCATAAACTTCTAAGAATCTATTTCAGACTTTTTCAGTTTGAAACATTGTATGGTAGCTGTCACAACATGAACAAGAAACTACCTTAGTGTATCACAATTAAAATGGAAATGATTTCCTCTACTATAAAAACCAAAGCAAAACCAAACCAAACCAATCCAGAAGGGTGGAATGTTGAGGAATGTTCTTATCCAGGAACCAAGAGCTCCTATTTCTTCTCACTGTTGTTCTATTGACCACTGGATTTGCATGGTAAATTCTCCTTGCTTTGGCGCTCTCTCTCTCTTTTCTCTCTCTCTCTCTTTTTTTTTTTTGGTTTTTCAAGACAGGGTTTCTCTGTGTAGCCCTGGCTGTCCTGGAACTCACTCTGTAGACCAGGTTGGCCTCGAACTCAGAAATCCGCCTGCCTCTGCCTCCCAAGTGCTGAGATTAAAGGCGTCCATCACTACTGCCTGGCTCTCTCTCTCTTTTTAAAGATTTATTTATTGTATTTATGTGAGTACACTGTCACTGTCTTCAGACACACCAGAAGAGGGCATTGGATCCCATTACAGATGGTTGTGAGCCACCATGTGGTTGCTGGGAATTGAACTCAGGACTTCTGGAAGAGCTGAAAGTGCTCTTATCCACTGAGCCATCTCTCCAGTCCTGTTTTTTTCTCTTTATGTTGAATTTATACGCTAGCAAAATGGTAATAGTTGCATGTTATAGTAGCAGAAACTCAGTAAGTTAGTGAGAAAGTATGGGCGGGACAAAGCCAGGTCACACGGTAGGCTTTCCCCAGAGCCATATGTATTTATGTTGCAGATTGGATATTTTACCCATTTGGTAGAAAGTTATTTAAAGAAATTTGAATTTTAAAAATAAGAGTCTATAATAGGTTAAGGTCCCAGAATCATAAAGTCTTTTTAAAAATAGTGTTATAGATCCTTTCATTAGTCTCATACTCTCTAAGGGCCATGTCCTGTGATCTAGAACCCAGGGTAGAAATTGTTACCTTTTGTAGGTCTCATCATGTCCCCAATCCAGCAATTCAGCCAGTTCCAGGCTTACATAACACAAATCAGTTTGATAAACAATTTTAAAGAATATAGTAATATAAATTACCTTATCACCCAAAAGGTGAATGGGCATTAAAAACTCTGAATCTGGGCCGGGGAGGTGGCTCAGTTTTATGAAACACTGTTTGTGGTAAAAGCAGGACCTCAGCATAATCCCAGCGCCAACTTTAAAAATGTCAGGCTTTGTGGTGCACAGCTGTTGTCCCAGAGCTGTAGTTTGAATCCCCCCAAGTACACAGAAAGAAGGGCATGGCTGCTTATGGCCATAACCTCAATGTTGGGTGGGTGAAAACAGGTCGGTGCTGAGAGCTTGCCCAGCCGACCTAGCAAAGCTGTGAGCTTCCGACTCAATGAGTGACTCTGGTCTCAAGGCAAGAAGGTGAGAGTGATAGAAGTCTCCTGATGTCCTCTGGCTTCTGCGTGTACACGCATGGCCTCACAATAACACACACACACACACACACACACACACACACACACACACAAGCTAGCTAGCTTATCAGAAGAAAAAGAGAAGGCTGATGTTGTGTAGAACACCCTAGGTTCAACCCTGGTCCTGCCAAAAGAGAGGAGGAGGGTGTGGAAGAGGGAGAAAACATGACTCGAAGAGCAAGCTAAATAGAACTAGCAAATGCAGAGTGGGGCTGGGGAGAGGAAGAAGTGGGCTGTACCAGAGGGGAGCTTGGTAGGTTTCAGATCAATATGGGCGTCAGAGTATATTATTCACATCTTTGTTAACTCAGATCTGTCTATGATGAGAATCATTTATCTTTCTAGGAATTTAAAATTGGCTTCTTTGTAACAAGGCTGGAAGTAACAAGGGATCTGATAATATGACTTTTGCTTTCATATATCAGAGCGTTTAGTGTTAAATCCTTCAAGTGTTAGCCATTTTATTGAATGGCACATTTATTACTTAGGCAGGGGAGTTCCTTTGATATGTCGATTACCTAGTTACTTATTTTAGTTGAGTCTTTCATACTTTGTATTTATAATTCTCCAAGGTTAATATTGAATTCAGGGGGCTGGCGAGATGGCTCAACGGGTAAGAGCACTGACTGCTCTTCCGAAGGTCCTGAGTTCGGATCCCAGCAACCACATGGTGGCTCACAACCACCTGTAATGAGATCAGGACGCCCTCTTCTGGTGTGTCTGAAGACACTACAGTAAATTACGCTGGAGCTAGCGGGGTCGGAGCGAGCAGGGCCGGAGCGAGCAGGGCTGGCAGAGGTCCTGAGATCAACAGTAGCCACACACATGATAGCTACAGCTACAGTGTACTCATACACATAAAATAAATAAAAATAAATCTTAAAAAAAGAGACAGAAACCAAATTTTTAGAAAAAAAAAAAAAAGATTGAATTCAGTAATTAGTTAATCTTAACTTCTTTCACCTCCAGATTTATGGTTAGTATTTTTGTCTAAATGATTGCTCAGTGATATAGTAGATGATGAAACTTCCACACAGGTTAGGAACAATTGGAGTTTTGGATTTTGTTTCTTAAGTGAATATTTTCTGAGGATTCTTTTTTTTTTTTTTTTTTAAATGTGAGAGTTCTAAGTACTATTTGAGAACTTAAGAACTACTGGAAAGCACAGGCGTGTGTGTGTGTGTGTGTGTGTGTGTGTGTGTGTGTGTGTGTGTAACACTGAGTGAAAACCACAGGGAGCAGTAGAAACACTGACAACTCATTTCATCCCCATGGTCCCTCACAGCACAGGTGCTGATGCCCTGTGTTCTGGTCAAGCTGGGAGGCCTACAGGAGAGCAGGGAAATCCATGCTCCTAGCAGCAGGGATGGCAGGGCTGCCTCACTTCCTGCCAGGTTTACGTTCTGGGGCTTTTACTTTCAACCCCCTTTCTGTTTCCTGCCTGTGTGTTAGTTTAGTGTCTTAGATACCAGGCTGAGGAAGTCCCTGATAACAGGAGTCTGCAGGGATGCCAGCCCTGTGCTTCACTGTAGCTCCTGGCTTAGTCCTCTTGTGTTAGCTTTATCCTTTGGGCTGACTTCAAAAATGCCTGCCGTCAGCCACTACCAACCCTCTTCCTTCCGTGCCTAGGTAAAGGGAGAGAAGGAGAGGCCTAGTGCTTTGGGATATTAAACAAAAGTACCCAAGCTTCCTCCAGACCCAAGCGGTTGGGCCAAGTGTGTGCAGGGGTTATGTCTTACCCTTTAGACTGTCAGTGTGTGTACCCCTGGGGTACACGGTTTAGTTCTTACCCTGACTGTCTGATTTCATGTGGTGGGCAGTGGATAAACTAGGTATGCAGCAGGCCATTATGTGGCTCCGTACTCATTGCCATGAAGCTTCATACATGAACATTTGTCAGGAAGTGGCCCAAGTCCATTCTTGAAACTTGAAACCTGAATCACTCTTATGTTGTCTTCTCCCAGAGTCCACATGCAGTCAATTACTGAGTCCTGTCTTTTCTGTCTTTTGATTATCTCTCTAGTCTATGTACCTTCTGTGGAGTCCCTCTTCCCACAGCACCAGTTCTATTATTATTATTACTATTATTATTTTGCATGTATTTTCTTCCCTTCATCTTTCATTCATCCATAGAAATAATTAATCCATGCGCCCACCGTCTGCCCCAAGGATCTGAGCACTGGCAGTAACTTCTGTTTATCTTTGTTTTGTCTGGTCCCATCCCACTGACCTGTGCTGTGCAGGTGAGTAGGATCCTGATTTGCTTTATCACTTTCTTCCTTCTCAAAACAATGAGTTTATCATGCTAGGCCTGGTGGGTGGCCCTTGAACATAATCATGGCACCAGGAGGTAAAGCTAGGAGGATTAGAAATTCATGTCATTCTCTGCTACATGAGTTCAGGACCAGCCTGGGCAACATATGACCTTGTTTCAAAAAACAAAACGAACTGCCTGCCTCCTCAATTAACCTCAGATTTTTCACATTTAAAGATATAACCAAAGTACTATTTGGTGATAATTTTTTTTTTTCCTCTACTCTCTCCCTTCTTTCTGGTATAGGGATTGAACTCAGGGACACATGAATGCAAGCTACCATTGAGCTATGTATAAAAATCAACAATCTGAGTATTGTTTAGTTTTAATTATTATTTTTGTTGTTTTGTTTTGTTTTTTTGTTTGTTTTTGTTTTTGTTTTTGTTTTTTGAGATGGTTTCTCTGTATAGCCCTAGCTGTCCTGGAACTCACTCTGTAGGCCAGACTGGTCTTGAACTCAGAAATCCACCTGCCTCTGCCTCCCAAGTGCTGGGATTAAAGGCGTGTGCCACCACTGCCTGGCCCTAATTATTATTTTTAAAGACATGGTCTCACTATATAGTCCTGGCTATCCTGGAACTTCACAGAGATCCATCTGCCTCTGCCTCCTGAAGGGGCATATCATTACCCTGTTTTGTTTTTGTTTTATTTTTTTAATTGTAAAAAGGCTGATAGGCATTACAGTTGGTGATAATCCTTATGATTATTTTATCTTGGGGCTGGAGAGATAGCTCAGTGGTTAAGAGCACTGGCTACCCTTCCAGAGGACCCAGGTTCAATTGCCAGCACCCACATGGCAGCTCACAACTGTCTGTAACTCCAGTTCCAGGAGATCTGACACACTCGTACCAGTGCCCATTAAAAAAATTCATTTGGGGGTTGGTGAGATGGCTCAGCGGGTAAGAGCACTGACTGTTCTTCCCAAGGTCCTGAGTTCGGATCCCAGCCACCACATGGTGGCTCACAACCACCCATAATGAGATCTGACGCCCTCTTCTGGTGCGTCTAAAGACAGTTACAGTGTATTATGCCGGAGTGAGTGAGGCCAGAGCGAGCAGAGCCATCCTGAGTTCAATTCCCAGCAGCCACCTGATGGCTCATGGCCATCTGCACAGCTACAGTGTACTCGTACACATACAATAAAATAAATAAATCTTAAAAAAAAAATTCATTTGTATGTCTTTCTCTTTGATCTTAGTGACTGTCACATGTATTTTTGATTTTTCAAAGCCGAATATTAACTGGTATTGTTATACTTTTCCTGAGTAGTGAAAGATTCTAAAGTATTTTTATTTATATCTGTTTATATTATTGGGATAGTACATTCTTGTTTTGTATATCTCTAAAACTAAGCAGACATTTAAAGTTCTTTTTACTGTTACTATTATTTTATGTGTGTAAGTGGTTTTCCTGAGTGTGTATCTGTACCATATGTACTCCTGGTGGCTATTGGATTCCCTGGAACTGGAGTTACAGATAGCTGGGAGCCACCATGTGAATGCTGGGAATCAAGCCTGGGACTGTTGGAAGAGCAGCCTGTGCTCTTAACCATGGAATTATCTCTGGGCCCCCAATTTTTGTTTTTGAAAAAGTTTCTCTTCAGTAGCCCAGGCTGGTCTCTAACTTGCAATCTGTTATCTTGCCTGTGTCTCCCACGTGTTGGGATAATTGTGCATGACCGCACCTGGCTCTTAAGCGGACATTTACATTTTTTTGTTCTTGTATTTATTCACCCTGTGTGTTTCCACTATGGTGAATGTCTACAGGAGCTGATTCTCTCATTATATGGGGATCAACTTTAGTTGGTCAGGCCTTTACCTGCTGAGCCATCTCAGTAGCCCGAGACTGCTTTTTACAAAACAGCATCAGCGTCACTTAATTCATGAGTAGGTTCGTTAATAAGTGAAATGATATCAATTGTGTAAATAACCACCATGTGTTTGATTTTAAGTAGACTTAAGATGGCTGTCAGCAGGAATGACATCTTTCTGCCTGAAGGCTTTCCTTTGCCTGTGTCATAGTTTTATGGATTTTCATTGTTTTTCTTCAAAAGTTTTTCATCATTCTTAAGGATATTTTCACTTGGCATGCACTTGCTGATAGATAATGGGTCTCTCCAATGTTTTAAGAATGTTACTTCTCCTGAAACTTACTAAGTAGACCAGGCTAGCCTCACCTCACAGTGGATCTACCTGCTTTTACCCCTGGAGTGCTGAGATTCAAGGTGTGCATCACCACGCCCAGCTCAGGAATGCTATTTCTGTTCATATGGCTTCTGTGGAGGTTAATCGAGTATGTCCTCTTGGCTTCTTTGTTGTTAAGCTGTCTCTTGCAACCTCTTAAGACTTTTACAATTTGTTTTTTAACTAGTGTGGCCTAGCCATGATGTGACTTTCTTTGTCTTTATTCTGCTTATATTCTGTTTAGGTTTTTGAATAGGGTGTTTGATGATGCATGCTTAGTTTTCTCGTTTTGTTTTCATAATTATTTACAGTTTTCTCCCCCTCTGTGAAGAGGTATGGTGTTCCTTCTTATAGCTTTCATATTGTCTCTTACCATCTTTTGTGAACTTGCCATGTTTCCTCTTTAGACTTTGTTCTGGGCTTTTTCTTCTAGTATATTTTCCAGGTACTTATTTTCTATAGATGAGTGTGTAACCTACATTTAAATGTTAATTGTTTCTTTTTAGTTTAAGAATCTCTAAGAGTCACATTTAAATTTTTTTTTTATGTATTTATTTTGATTTTTGAGACAAGGTTTCTCTGTGTAACCTTGGCTGTCCTGGAACTCACTCTGTAGACTAGCCTGGCCTTGAACTCACAGAGATCCTACTGTCTCTGCCTTCCTGGAATTAAATACATGCACAACCAACTGCTCAGCAAGAGTCACATCTTTTAAAGTTAAAAAAAAAAAAAAATCCAGTTCTCTGCCAACTATTTTATCAGTGTCTCTTATTCCTTGAATGTGATAAGCTTCATTCTTTTACACCTGCACCTCGGCCTGCCTAACATCTGGATCTTATATGGTGGTTTTCTATTTTTTGTCCTTTCTAATTTTTACTTGTAGTGCCTTCCCACCTGAGTTATTTTTATTTATTATGTACCAGATGTTACATGGTAGCATTATTTTAATTGTTGTTATTTGGCAGTTGAGATCTTGGGGAATGTTTTTCTCTAGGTGGGGATATCTGTGTGCTTCTGCTGGATGCTTAGAGACCCTGGTTGTCCAGGCTGACCTTTGTTCCAGTTCTGACTCTGTCCTTGCCTGTGGCCCTGACATCATTTGCATACCATCTTCTCTAGGTTGGGCTTCAGTGCTTTCTATGCAAAGTAACCTGGGTCCTCCCTGAGAAACCCCAGTCCCTTGCAAGTACAGAGTGATTTACTGTGGAGTACACAGGCTTGCCTCCCTGAGCCTCCAGTGGCTCCTGTGTTGGTAACTCATTTGTTCTTGTTGATATGCAGAGGGTTTGCAGATCACTTTTTCTTATCGTCCCCACCTCTCTCCTCTCTCTCTTCCTTTGCTTCATAGAAGTGTTGTTTAGAATCAGTTTGTCATTCTTGAAGCCCATTATTTCTTCAAATGTTGCCTCTTATTTTTCTCTTTTTTTCTGACTGTTGGCATAATGACTTTTATCTTTTAGGAAGGCCCCATCAATCGTGATCCCATGGTTCCTTGCTTTGCCCAGCACAGAAGGAGAGAGAGAGAGTGAGCACTCACTTGTGCTGAACTACAGGACACTATCTTAGGAAAGAATTGAAATTCAAAGTCAGATTTCTCCAGAACACATGTCACTTTCATACCCATCAAGTTTAAAAAAAAAAAAGAATCATTAAATCAAACAACTTGGAGGACCATCTGTATCTAATTTATGATGGAGTTATATGAAAATTTTTTTGTGTAGTTTGAAAACCACACTAGCAATCATTTTAAAGTTGTATTTTTGAAGTTTATTTTGGATACATTTAAAAGAGTTCATAGTTCCCTCTTAGTAGTGAATATTTAAAACAGAACAGTGTAAAAGTATGCTTAGCATTCATGAGGCTCTGAGTGTCTTCCCTCCCCCAGTGCAAAGCAGTTATGGAGTACTCTATTATACACAAAAATAAATGTGTTCCTTAAAATTGGAGCTGCTTACCCAGGAGTATAGAATGGACGTTGCTGGAAACAGTATCAGGTTCCAGTGTTCCTCTTTAGTGATTGTTAAGCAAAGCTGTACAGTCCTCTGCAGCACAGACACTTCACAGTCCAGGGCACAGTCTATACGGGCATCCCTGCTTTTTCTTAGATGTCCTCAAGACAACAAGCCACATAAACCCAGAGTTTCAGTTCTTTGAGTAGGAAAACCTTCCATAACAGTAGACTTACCCCTGGAGGGTCTGATTTGCAGCATTGTTAGGACATTTCCTGGACTCGGTGGAGTGTGAGTGAGTGGTGTTGACTGTGGATAGCTGTCTTTGGAATGAGGCGTGAAGGCCTGGGTGTCATCACTACAGCCTGGCAGACTGGGTGCTACCACTGTGGATTCTGGTGAAACCACTGCACGCCACTGTGTGACGCTCTGCTGCCGTAACATGTAAGCCGAGCAACACTGAATCCCTGGGAGCAGAAAGATATAAGTGACCGGAAGCGTTCATGTCTCATTCTGGAGCTGGAGCTTTTTCTCTACCAGTCAACCTGAGGTAGGGAGAGACAGGTGGATAAACTTCTGAGCACTAGCTAATATTTCAGACTTGTTTTTGTTTGTTTGTTTGTTTTTGCATTTGCATTACAATATATTTAATGTTGTTAAAGAAAGGCCTGAACAAATACTTTTTTCTAAGGGCATTGCTTTTGAGTCTCACCTTTGTTTTTTTTTTTTTTGTTTGTTTATTTGTTTTGTTTTGTTTTTTTCTTACTCTGATGAGAGGAACTCTCCAGATGAGGCTAACTATGTGACTTTATGTCAGAACCCTTTCAAGGCTCCTGTGCCCATCCTCACCTCTGCCTACACCAAACTCCACAAGCTCCTGAGGTACTCCTTTTCCAACACCGCATATACAGTTTGGTTACTCCTAGCCCCACGCTGATCCTGCTTCAAGAATTCCTGGTCTCTCTTTCTCGGAGTTCACCTCAACTTTTACTCAGGCTGTCCGTTTTAGATACCTCCACAACTTCTTTCATCCCTTTGAGGACCTAGGGTTTTTTTTTGTTTGTTTGTTTTTTGTTTTGTCTTTTTAGAGATAGAGTTTCTGAGTATAGAGTATAGCCCTGGCTGTCCTGGAACTCACTCTGTAGACCAGGCTGGCCTTGAACTCAGAAATCTGCCTGCCTCTGCCTCCCAAGTCCCAGCAGAGGACCTAGAATTGTCTTGGCCTTTATTTATGCAGTGCCTCATTAAGAGCACCATAGTGAATGGATGAGCTGGAAACTCTACAAGGACAGAGGCTCTACTCTATGTCTTTGACTCCTTAGTAAGCACAGCTGTGGATTTGTAACATGGGTCTGTAAGACTGAGATGAAAAGCTGCAGGTATCTGATTATGAGAAAATTAAGTAATATTTGAAGTTATTTTACTTGATTAAGTTGTTTGACATTCTTAAGTGGATTCTTGACTTGCAGTTGATTATTGCATAATCCATTCACCCTGAAGTTTTTAAAATTATGATTAATTGGAAAAATATGTGTTTCTGGAGATCAAAGTGAAATGCTCTTTTAGCAACATTGCATAATTGGACTGGTAACAATGTTTCTAAAGTACAAATCTATTTTCATACAAGAAGTACTAATTTATGTTTGGCAGCATCCACAATTGTTTGCTAAAATGCAGAAAAGTTTGTTTAAGTTAAAAAAATGTTCCTGGTAGTCTTTCTCAAAAGAATTTATTAATTTGACTATCAAACTCTTAATAGATACTGCAGGACCAGGAAACATTGCCCAGATGAGGTTAGTTAGTCAAAAGAGGTAGATTTTGAGGCTTTATTAAACTGAAATGAACAGTTTCCCCTCAGAGGGCACAGATGAGATCTGCAGATGCTTCCGAAGAGACCTGTGTGTTAAAGCCACCTCACTGTTTACACAGGGTGAGCCACTGTCTGCCTGCTGGGCACAGACCTAAGAATGGAATTTCTTCAGGGTTGGTATTAAGAACCCCCTTCAGAAGTCATGTGCAAGGTTTATTGTCAGTCTGTAAAATGATAGGTGTGTGGAAGTGAGTCATGGAGTAGCCTGAGGTAGAGACTTACCTTGCTTCTTGTAGAGATGGGTGCTGGGTGCAGGCTGCTGTTTGGGCGGAGCTGAAATAACAAGTTTCTTTGTAGCCTTTCATTTTAGTCTTTGGAGAGGGTTAATATGCACTCTTGAGTTACATTTAAAATGCCAGCCTACAATCAGCTCCCAGCTATGATAGGCCATGTCAGTGAGCTGCGTGGTTTGTGCTGAATCTTCTTCCAAATCATGTTTGAAGAAAATTAGTTGTGATGGAAACTTGTATTTTACATTAGAAGTAGTAAACCATGGATGTTTGTGAGGTTTGACCATAAGCAGGCTTTGGCAAGTGGCAGCTGACTGCTCAGTTGTAATAGAACGTGTGTGGTGTCCATAGAGTAATTCTAGACGTCTGGTAGGAAAAGTCAAGAGTGAGTTCTTCCCAGAAGAATCAGTTAGATGAAGAACATAATCATGGGGTATAGCTTCTATGTGACTACAGTTTCTCTTGTTGCTCCTAATTGTAGAGGGAAAATGCTTAGCTTTAAAAGAACGTCAGAGAACTGAAAGCAACACTTTCTTTGCTTGGTGACAGTATGGAGAGTAGCCAAGAAAGATGCTCATGACAGAGAGGTCAGCACTGATGTTTGGTTTAGCAAATAGTGAAGAGGGGGAAGCTGTGGAGTTTTACTTAGGTATTTTGCTTTATTATCATTATTTATTTATTATTATTATTGTTTGTTTGTTTTTCAAGACTGGGTTTCTCTGTATAGCTCTGGCTGTCCTGGAACTCACTCTGTAGACCAAGCTGGCCTCGAACTCAGA
Organism: Montemys delectorum; assembly: GCA_019843815.1. Classification (NCBI taxonomy): domain Eukaryota; kingdom Metazoa; phylum Chordata; class Mammalia; order Rodentia; family Muridae; genus Montemys; species Montemys delectorum. The sequence continues at coordinate 15,312 of JADRCD010201682.1, forward strand.
AATCCGCCTGCCTCTGCCTCCCAAGTGCTAGGATCAAAGGTGTGCGCCACCACTGCCTGGCTACACTCTGTCTCTTACTGAGAGCCATTGAAGCTTAGATGTGTACCCCTCATTCTCAGTAAAGCAGGTGGTGCACAGAGGGTCTGAGAATGTGTGCTGCTGGTACATGGCTTGTTAAGTGGGAGACTGGAGATTGCTGTGTGGCTGTCATGGTTGGAAAAATGCAAAATGATTTGTGAAGGGACCACACACTGGATTGTTCCTAGTGATAACTGGGTGGTTGGAAATTCTTCTTCTTGTAAATACCCTGATATGCATTATTCTGTAAACGAGTAAATCACTTGGTTAGAGACCAGCTATGGAGACTACTAATAACCTAATGAGTGGTATTTTAGTGCTGTTCTAGGTTTTTTCTATGTTTGAATATAAGATTGAATCTAGGAATATTATATGTAATACATAATAATAAGTTGAGTCAAAGGATATTTAGAATAAAGGATGAAAAATATTTTTTAAAGAATTATTTATTTTATATATATGAGTTCACTGTAGCTGTCTTCAGACACACCAGAAGAGGGCATCGGATCTCATTACAGATGGTTGTGAGCCACCATGTGGTTGCTGAGACTTGAACTCAGGACTCTGGAAGAACAGTCAGTGCTCGTAACCACTGAGCCATCTCTCTAGCCCTGCAAAATATTTTTAAAGCATTAGTTCTAAAATGTTTTGAAGATTAGGAAGGTGCTGTGTGAGTGATGATTGTTGGAATGGCTTTTAGAATAGAGTTCTGTAGTATTAGTAAGAACCACTGTTGTGAGTGTGTGGAGGGCACGTCCACTTCACTCAAGAGCTGCATGTTGCTCTGTCTCTCTGGCTTGTGCTGCTGGACTTTCCTTCTGTTTGCACACAGGACATCAGTTTCTTTTCCATGACACAGAATAGATATTATTTTGCTTCTTTGAAGAGAGAAAGTGAGATTTGGAGCAAACATACACACACACACACACACACACACACACACACACACGTACACACGCACTATTATTTATTATTTCTTAATATTTTATTAAGTAAAATACTAAGAAAGAGAATACATAAATACAGTTAACGGGGGGTTAAAAAACATTTTGGTGATTCATTTATTGTGTTTTATGTGATGGGTGTTTTGCTTGCATGTATGTCTGTATCATGTGCATGCAGTAACTACAGAGGCCAGAGGAGGGCTTAAGAGCTGGAGTGACAGATGCTTATGAATTGTCCCGTGTATGCTGGGACTTGAACCCAGCTCCTCTGGAAGAGCGGTCAGTGTTCTTAATCATTGAGATACCCATATCTCCAACACGAAGAATTTTTAAATGCTGAGAAAGGTAGGGGTATTTGAGATTAAGGATCATAGTAAGTGTGAGGGATATGAAGCTCTTATTGGAGCAGAGATATTTGAGAGGCATGCAAAGTCTTTTTTGGTTTTTCAAGACAGGGTTTCTCTGTGTAGCTCTGACTGTCCTGGAACTCACTGTGTAGACCAGGCTGACCTCAAACTTAGGATCTACCTGTCTCTGTCTTTTCAGTGCTGGGATTAATGATGTGGGCCATCGTGGGCCACAAGTCTTTAGGGTTAAAATTATATAAGCACATAGCTAGCCATCCTGAGCACTATGTTAGTAGTTCTCAGCTCAGGATGCATATCAAAATCATGGGAAGAGTTTCAAAAATAATCGTGAGCTTTAGGCAACCAAGGAGTAGATCCAGACATCTTCTTGAGGGGTAAAATCTCAGGACAACCCCATTACTTTGTTGATTTCCATAAAAATGTTCTGTCGTGAATTTTAGATTTGTGAGATATTAAGAAACATGCATGTTGATCTGTAGCTTCGCTCTTGACAGTTTCTGTGAGCCATGGGCATTAGGGGATCTGGTTCTTATGTTTAGTCTCTGCCTTGGTTCCCGAGATAGAGCTCCTAATACCCTTGGAGGTGGGACGGGGCTTGGGGATAAGTTTTGTTCTGGTAGTCTTTGATGCTGGTTCCTGATACGTTTTGTAAGTCACCAGGATATCTGGTACCGTTCCCAAATTCCTCATACTCTCCTGTGTGAGAACATCGTTTGTTCTTATCTGGTGATTAAGTAAGGCTTTTGGATAACCTCAGCGTGGAAGTTGGTTGCTTTAGACCCAGTCTGTGTGGTTACAGTTGGAACTCACAGCTCCAATCTCTATCCTTGGGCATTAAAGCGGTGCCAGGGAGTGAGCCAAGTTAATCACTTTTGTGTACATAATGAAGCTTCATGAACCCCCAGGAAAATGAGTGTGAGGGCTTCTGGATGGCCTGACATACTCCTCTCCTGAGGAGGGCAAGGGAGCTCTGCTCCCATTCCCATGAGGATCCCATGTATCTTTTCAACATCCCTCTATTCATCTATATCCTTCATTGTGTCCCTTATGGATAAATATGTGAACATAAATAGTTTCCCTAAATTCTGTGAGTTGGTTAAATCCACGGAGGAAGTTACAGGGGCCTCTGATTTATATGGTAAACTGTACGTGTTATTTGTCTACCTGGGTCTTGAAATTGGCTTCTGAGTCCTTTGGTCTGACTATTAGTTTGATGGTGTCAGGCTGTGATTCTCACGGCTCCACCTCCTCTGGTCGGGGTCAGATATGCTATCACACCTGACTATTTATGTGGGTGCTAGCAGCAGTAATTCAGCTGCTCACACTGGCTTATTAAGCACTTTACTCATGGAGACATTTCCCAAGCCCTGCCTGCTTTCATTCTTAATTTTTATCTGTTGTCTTCATATTTTTCTAGAGATTTATTGGCACAATTGGTATCTGCCCGACACTGGCCTTTTTGCTTTTCTTGACCCCTGCCTCCATTTTTATTCTCAGTTTCATTGTTTTCTGATTTTATTCATTTTCCATTTTTTTTTTTTTGGTTCGGAGTTTAGTTTGCTGGATTTGTTTGTTTGTTTTTGTTTTCTGTAGTTATAAGCTGGATGCTTGGGTAGTTGGCTTGAGAACCTTTTGCAGTGAGAAGTGATCAGCCTCTCCTCTTGTTTGTCTCCTCCCAGTTGTGTGGTCAAGCTGCAGTTTTCAGTATCGTTTTACAGATCACTTCTGCGTGTACAGTACGTATGTGGAAATACAGCTTTTCTTTTTTAAAGCTTACTTTATGTGTATGGGTGCTTTGCTTGCATGTACATCTGTGTGTCACGTGTATGCGGTGTCCTCAGATTCCCTGGCACTGGAGTTGGAAATGGTTGTTAACCGCCATGTGGGTGCTGGAAACCAAAACCAGACTCAAGGAGAGCAGCCAGTGCTCTTAACCACTGAGCCATCTGTGTCTGCTTCCTCTTTCTCCTTTTTATACATGTAGCTAGGTAGTACTCTGTCACTCACTTTATCCTTCTGTGCAGTGCTCCTCACCAGTGTTCTCCCACTGAGTTACATCTCCAGCCCTTCTTTATTTTTATTTTGAGACAGATTTTTGCTGCATTCAGGCTGGCAAACTTACTGCCTCAAAGTCTTCGGTATAAATGAAAATTTAGGTATGTGTTACCAAGCCTGGCTTTGCTGTCTGCTTTGGATAGTGTTTCTCTTAGATTTATTTCTTTTAAATGACCTTAAAACCTACCTCCACCTTGTGAGTGCTGAGGTCACAGAGATGTGTCGCCCAGGACATGAGTTCATACTAGGCAAACATTTGACCTCCTGAGGGCACCCTCAGCCCTTGGCACTGACTCCTCATCTTCCATAACTTTTCATTCTTCTTTTAAAATGCTAATCCAGTCAGTCTTCCGTTCATGGACATTTGACAATTTCTGGTCCTTCGCAGTTGGAGATGAGCAGCAAGTGACAATGAGAGTGGATGCTTCAAGACATTCTAGGGAGTTTGTTTTGTTTTGTTGTTTTCTGAGACAAGATTTCTCTATGTAGCCCTGGGTGTCCTGGAACTCTGTAGACGAGGCTGACCTCAAACTCACAGAGACCCACCTACCTCACCCTCCAAAATCCTAGTATTAAAGGCATATGTCACAAACACCTAACAGTTTTTAAAATTAATATTTCTGACTGAAAGTAATGTTATTTATGCAATATATTCTGATCCCAGTCTCCACTCCCTATCTACTCCCAAATCTTCCCCACCTGTGCAGCTGTAATTACAGGCATGAAATTGTGATAAACTTGTCACTAGCATAATTTCAGACATGTTTTCTTGCTCTTTAGAAAACAAATAGGCCAATAAAAAAAAAAAAAAACCAGTGAGAATAAAACAAAGCAAATAGGGCTGGAGAAATGGTTCAGTGGTTAGGAGCACTGACTGGTCTTCTAGAGGACCCGGTTCAATTCCCAGCGTCCACATGGCAACTCAGAGCTGTCTATAACTCCAGTTTTAGGAAATCTAAAATTTCACATAGATATACATGAAGGTAAAATATCAATGCATATGAAATAAAAATAAATTAAAAAAAGCAAAGCCACAGAGCAAGTAGACACAGAAAAAAAGAAAAGGAAAAAAGAGAAAGCGTGAAAAACATACATATTCTCTCTCTCTCTTTCTCTCTTTCTCTCATACACATACACACACATACACACACACACACACACACACACACACACACACACACATACACACACACACCCCATAAAATACGAAATTGAAAATCATAATACGTAAGCAAAAGATGGATATGGTAGAAATGACCAGACAAGGCATTATGAGACAAAATATCTCTAAAAATCCTGTTGAGTTCATTTTGTGCTGGTTCTCTACTGCTGTGCATGGACCTCCCTTAAGTGTGGCTTCTATACCCTGAGAACACCAGTGGAGAAAACTAATTGTATTTTGACAGTGGTTGTCAATTGGAGCTAGCTTGTGGATTCAGTATTGGGGCTGGTGTCCACTTTTGCTGTCAGTGCTGGGGCTCTGTCTGGCTTGGACCAGTGCATGCTGCCACAGTTTGTGAGCTCATATGCATGTCAGTCCTGCTGTGTCTCTTCAGTGTCTTCCATCCTCTCTGGCTCCTACAAACCATCTGCCTCGTCTTCCACATAATTCCTGAGCCATGAGGGGAGCCCTAATTTGGTGAAGGCATCCCATTCAGGACTGAGTGTTGTAAGGTCTGTCACTCTGCACTTTGTCCACTTGTGGGTCTCTGTATTGTTCCCATTTCCTGCAGGAGGAAGCTTCTCTGATGCCGGTTGTAAGTGAGACACTAATTTATACCCATAAATATACCCAAAATAGCAGAATGTTGTTAGGAGTCACTTTATTGCTATATCCTTTAGTAGTATTTAGTATTTCATTTTCCCCTAGGTTCAGGCCCTTGTCTAGTCTTGGGCTCCTGGCTACCAGAGCAGTGTTGGAAATGGTTTCCATCTCATGGAGTGAACCTTACATCCAACTGGACAGTGGTTGGTTACTCCTACAACTATCGTGGAGATAGGTCACCACTGTAGATAGAAGGTTTTGTAGCTGGGCTGCTGCTTAGTTTTCTTCTCCAGTAGAGGGCAGAATGCCTTCTAGTACCATGACTTCCCCATGTTCCATGAGATGTGTAGGTGCTGTCTTCAGCAATCATTCTAGCATTCTTGAATGGTTTATGTTTTTGTTTTCTTGAGAAAGGGTTTCTTTGTGTAACATTGTCTGTACTGGAACTACATCTGTAGACCAGGCTGGCTTTGAACTCACAGAGATACTCCTGCCTCTTGTCTCCAGATTAAAGGTGTGTGTCACCACTACCTGTCTGAAAATGGAACAGTTTTATCTCCTATACTTACCTCCCTGCATCTTACCCCCGAATCCTGTGTGTATTTATTTCTTTTGTTAAGGGTCCAGTAGACATAGAGAAATAATTGCATTGCTACACTACCTCCCCTGCTTGTTTTGTCTAGGTAACACCAGATGCGTGAAGACTTATAATACTTGCTTTCCTATCCCATTAGAACTATTATTAGTAATCACTTTGAGGTCTGAGGCGTGGCAGTGCTGGGGAGGACATTCTCTCACGAGGCCCAGGCCCGTGCCTTGCCTGCCACAGCATCCAACTTCCTCATTACACCCGGTGCAGCATCCTCTGGCTCCCACTGGTTCTTACACCACTGCTGCTTTTACTTTTATCCACAGAAGATTTTGGTCCTCCTGAAAAGTCCATGCTTTTATGCTGGTGTGGCAGTGCATGCTTGTAATTCCAACATTTGAGAGACTGAGATAGGAGGACTGCTCTGAGTTCAAAGCCAGCCTGTGTATCATAATGAGTTCCAAATCATCGAGGGACAGGAAGACCTCATGTAAAAATTTTAAAATAGAGTACATTATTTTCTTTTTTCTTTTTTTTTTTTTTTTTTTTTTTTTTTTTTTTTTTTTTTTTTTTTTTTCTTTTTTTTGTTTGTTTTTCGAGGCAGGATTTCCCTGTATAGCCCTGGCTGTCCTGGAACTCATTCTGTAGAACAGGGTGGCCTCGAACTCGGAAATCCACCTGCCTCTGCCTCCCAAGTGCTAGGATTAAAGGCGTGCGCCACCACCGCCTGACAGAGTACATTTTTTTAGACTCAAGTAAAGATTCTTTAGACACTGACTTCTTTTATATAATGGAATGGCTGTTTGACGAGGAATATTTCTCATCATTCGAGATCCATACTGCTTTACAAATAGAATATTGTCTTTATTTCTGAAGAATTATACATTTGTAAAAACCCCTTACTCATTTTAGTTACTTATATGGTTTCTTGTTTGATGAATAAATTCATTGAGATGTCATAGTTAAAAACTCAGCTATAGCCAGGCAGTGGTGGCACACGCCTTTAATCCCAGCACTTGGGAGGCAGAGGCAGGTGGGTTTCTGAGTTCGAGGCCAGCCTGGTCTACAGAGTGAGTTCCAGAACAGCCAGGGCTACGCAGAGAAACCTTGTCTCGAAAAGAAAAGAAAACAAAACAAAAGAAAAATCCAAAAAACAAACAAACAAACAAACAAACAAAACAAACAACAAAAAACCCCAACTCAGCTATAATAAAAAAAGGTTTGTAGACCATGTTCTTCTTTTCAGATGTGATCTTTTCAAATACAAGGAAGGTTGGATAGCGGGAGGCACTGTGTTTTCTTTTGTTTTCCTAGTGCTCAAGATTGAGTCCAGGGCCTCGGGTATGGATTCACTCTACACTAAGCTGTATCCCCAGCCTGGGAAACATTGTCTAGGCTCTATGAATACAACAGGGTGTTTGCCTTTTCAAAACCAACATGGTAATCTCTTTCACTGCATAGTTGTTTTGCTCTAATTTACTGTGAAACTTTGTGATCACAGACTTTATAAGATTACCGAAGGGGCTGGAGAGATGGCTCCATAGTTAAGAGGGCACTGACTGCTTCCAGAGGTCCTGAGTTCAATTCCCAGCAACCACATGGTGGTTCATAACCATCTATAATGTGATCTGATGTCCACTTTTGGTGTATCTGAAGACAGTTACATAACAACAACAAAAAAATCTTAAAAAAATAAAATAAAAAAAGATTAACTCAAAGACCCACTGCTAGCCTGCACATGCCAACTTTAAGCAGCTAATGAAGTTCTCTGTCTGCAGTGGCAGCAGGTGTGACTGAAGGGTGACACTTTGGGGCTACCCTGCTCTGCTGAGGTGTACAGCATGCATCCTGTCTTCCTCTAATCTTTCCAGTGTTCCCCTGCCCCTCACTGTGGCGTAAGGACATGTGACAGATGTGCTTGGGCTTTGCAGAGTAAATATTTAGTTAATATCATTTGCATAAAGACTTGCAAGAAAAACAAAGGTGAACATTCTATGAAATTTTCATAGCACTATGCACCTGATATTTAGAAAAACTACTATTATCCTGATGTTGGGGCATGTTTTTAAATTGTATTCACAGGATGAAAAACAGAATTTATAAATGTGGTTAAATTAAAATATTTAAGGACGAGAATCAGTTTATCAATTGTTCAGTATTTAGAGGCGTGTGTGATTGCTTTTGTGGTTTCAGGTAGCGATTATTTCTATTATTTATTTTGCAGTGAGGGCCGAGGCAAGCTGACCGTGTTTTCAGTTAAAGCCATGTTAGCAACCATGTGTGGTGGAAAAATGCTGGACAAATTGAGATGTAAGTATTTTCATATTATTTGAAGGTTTTTGTTTTCAAATTAGGATGTTTAAGTGAATGAATGTGTACAGGACTTTGGATGAGGCTACATTGTCGCAGTTGACTCCAAACCCATGAGCTGTGCCACCTGAGCTCAGGACAGGCAGACTTCCTTCTTGTTAGTGGTTTTTAAAGTCAGAAAACTGAAGTTCAGAATAATGAGATTGACATTTAAAAAATCCTTTAAAATGCTTTACATACTAGTACAAATGTGATTGGAGATGATTGTGGTTTTAGTTAAAAAATAAGTTTAATTACTTTTATTAGGTCCAATCAAGTTTAGCCATCTTACTAACTCCATTCTCCACCAGGTGATGTTTACTGGGATCAAACTCTTCCTAAATAGTCAGAAACTGGTAGCCCGATCTCCCTGCCAGCCTGGCCCTTTTTCTTTTTGTTGCTGTTATTTGCTGTTTGTTTGTTTGTTTCTTTTTTTTTTTTTTCTTTTTTCTTGGGCCACCATTTCTGCATTCACTATTCAGTAGATAGTATAAGAGGAAGTCTAGATCAAGTCGGAGGTGAAATTTATAACTGTAGTTTGGTTTGCTGTGTGTGGTCTTTACTTACCCAGCTATCAGTTTGGGTAGCACTTTCCCTCTACAGAGGGTGACAGTGGGGGTAGTCATCTAAATAGTTAGAGCCTAGGTGTTTTGTTTGTTTTGTTTTGTTTTCCTGAGACAGAGTTTCTGTGTGTAGCCTTGTCTATCCTGGAACTCTCTTTGTAGACCAGGCTGTTCTTGAACTCACAGAGATCCTTTGAGCCTCTGCCTCCCCAGTGCTGGGCTTAAAGTTGGGTACCAACATGCCAGACTTAGAGCCTAGTTTTAAGCTACTGTTTTTCTCCACTGTGCTAATACTGTCACGGCAGAGACACACTTAGGGTCAGGTGCCACATTTCAGAGAAATGAAAGCAAAGCTGTAGGTTTTAATGAAGTGTTGAAATTATGTGTGTTGGGGCCAGGATAGATGACTCAGGAGATTAGAGTACTTGTTGGAAGCCTAACAGAGCCCCAGAACCTACACCATGGGAGGAGATGACCAGTCCCTGTGAGTTCCAGGATGCGCACACACAGATATCAGTATCATTTAAAAAGACAGAATTCTAACTTTCTATGTTTGAATGAGACATAATTTTATCCATATCACCTCTTTTTTAAAAAACTCCATAAAAAAGGATAAAAAAAGAAAGAATAAGAAAAATCTTTATCTAAGTGGCCTTTAGCATTTGAAATCTATACTGTTCGGGGTCAGCTATATTGTGCTCTTTTTTTTTAATTGTTGTTGTTTGGTTGTGTCCTTTGTCACTGACTAATTGGATGGTATTAGAAGTGTACTATCTTTAGAGCTCTCTTTTGGCTTCGGACTTGCTTGTTGCTGTATGCCAGTGGCAGAGAAACATCACAAATGTAATACTGTGCTTAAGCAGTTATTATGGGAGGAAACCCGGAAACCCGGATTTGAATACTCTGTTTTGGCTGCCATGAGAATCTTTCTACCTGAGTGTCCCATTCCCAGATGTGCTCTCTTTGGTTGAGGTGGCTGAGTAATGGCATAGGCAGCAGAGAGGGATGCTGCTGCTTGGTAGCATCCACTCAGTGTACTTTATTATTTTCTTCTCCTGTTTGTGGGTTCAGTTCCATGCATGCTCCAGCCTCTTCCTTCTGACTGCATTCTGTTTCCTGTAATAAAGGTCTCACTGTAGTAAACTCTACTGAGTGGGCCACACCTCAGCATTTCTCATTTTCATTTTAAACCCCTTTGCCTCTTGCCTTTTAGAATTTTTTTAACTAAAAAGTTTCCTTTATTTTCCCCTCCACCTTTACAGACATTTATTTTTATTTATGTGCTTATGTTTGTGCTTCCTTATTTGTATGTGCACCGTGTTCATACAGGTATCTTCACAGGCCAGAAGGTGGTACTAGACCTGCTGGAACTCGAGTTACAGGAGGTTGTGAATTGCCTGATGTAGGTGCTATGAACAGAACCCAGGTCTTCCACAGGAAAGCAAATGGTTTTCTCTCCAGTATACCCCTTCCTATAAAATATCTTTTAAATTTGATATTTTTAATACCAAAATAACATTTAATAGCTTAACAAACATTTGTGTTTCGGGTGTGAAATGTGTTAGATTTTTCAGAAATGCTTTGAGTATTTCTATCTATAAGACATTTGTAGGAATGTCCCTTATCGTGGTCCTTAGGATTGTATTTCTGGATTGAAAGGTAATTTACATAGGATTCTAAATGCCAGTGACTTGTAATCAGAGTATAGACTTTAGTTAAAGAGTGATTCAAAACTCAATATGAGCAACCCTGAGTGGAACAGCCCCTGCAGGCTGAAGACAAAAGCAGACTTAGTTCATACTTGATGCGACTAATTTAAACCCCTTCTAGTCTCACTAAAAGTGGCAAATGATTCATTTACTTTATATATTTATTTTTCATATGTTTACTTTAAACTTTATTTAAAAGCTAGTCTTGTTAAGTAGTGAAACAGATGTATGGAAAAGGCTGTAAAAGTGCTTTTATTTATTTAGTGGACTCTTGGGGAAACAGTCAGGTGTGCCTCGAGTTACAGACACACACACCTCACACTTCATTCTTTTTTCCCATTTGTTGAGCTTGTAGTAATACATGAAGCCTAGAGCTCTTTGGCTTCAGGATGCGCCCACCTCAACCTCAGACAGTCTAAATACACCAGGATGCTAAAAATAAGTTTTCCCTGTTGAGCATACTGGGCTTCAGCAGTGCCAGTATATGTGGCTTATACATGTCTCTGGAAGTCTGCATTTTGAGTAGAGAAAAGTTAACCTGATATTCTTTCTGCTCTGTCTGCTCAGAAGTGACGTTTCTCCCGTTGTTTCAGGTGCTTGCTTCTGGTGTTTCATTAACAGGCTGCAGAGGCCTCTGGCTTCAGTTCAGCAGTTTCCCTGTTCGAAAATCTTCCTCCTTCTCCTGGGTCTTAATCACCTGTCACTCCACCTTCACCTTCACTGGTAGCTGCTAGCTAGCTCTTGACTTCTCTTTTAATCTGCATCAGCAATGCCTGCATTTGGCATTTCTCGAATAGCTGGAATGTTTTAGAACTGGAAGCAAGTAAGAAATGTTCTCTATATCTGCATTTTATTAACTATAAAAACATGAAAAGCAAAAATTAAGAGAAGCTGTATTGGTCAGCCTTCTTTAGAGGGACAGAACACATGCACACACAGACACATACACACACATGAATGAACACACACACACAAACACACACATATATAATATCTATAAAGGGGATTTATTAGAATGGCTTACAGCTGTGGTCCAGCTAACCTAACAATGGCTACCTACCCACAGAACATCCTAGAATCCAGATGTTGTTCAGTCCATGAGGCTGTTTGTCTCAGATGGTTTTCAGTATATCACAGAATTCCAAAGAAGAAGGCTCTAATGCCAGGGAAGGTGTGGACATACCCCCACATAGAGCAGAAAGAGCAGAAAGCAGGCATAGAGTGGACGCTTTCTTCTTCCATCCTTTATATAGACTACCACAAGAAGTTGTGACCCAGATAAAGGTGGATCATCCCACCTCAGAAGATCCAAGTTAAAAGTGGGTCTTCCCATTTCAAATGCCTTAATTAAGAAATCCCTCACAGGTGTCCTCAGCCCCCTGGGTTTTAGTTATTTCCAGATGTAGTTAGGTTGACAACCAAGAACAGCCATCACAGAAGCCAAGAACTCTTTGTAAGGTAGGTGTGGCTGAGTCAGCAAACGCTTCAGATGAGTCCCTCTCTTGTGATTTCAACAGTGACATGGACTTTTAACCAATTTGAGAATGCAGTATGCCTTGTACGTAGTTATGGTGAGTGCTTATAAACGTGTGGACACAGCTTTCCTGGTTAAGTCACCCAGTTGGCTGAGCGATGGCAGGAGTTGGGAGTCACGTTTGCCAGGGAACATTCATGTAAAAGGAAAATGTCTGTCCATTAATAGACTTGCCCCTTTAGCCTGAACAGTCCTGTCACCTTGCAGAAGCCTGTCGTGGGTTTCAAGAGGATGAAAGGAGGAGACGCAGACAGATGGAGGCAGTCAGTAGAAAAAGGGTTGTTATCACTGGGAACAAAAATCAAACGTACTGCTGCTAGGTCAGTAGATTGTACCTGTTACACAAGGGAAGGAGTATTTTAGAAATTGCATGAGACATGTACATTGAAGGGCTCAGTTGTGGGTTTTCCACAAGGGATAAAGCCTACTTTCCCCTTACCCCCGCTTTATCTTTCAGCTAGGAGCAACTGTTGGGGAACTGGCATACTTTCTTTCAGAGATGTATAAATAGAAACTTCATCCTGTATACCAAAAAGGGATGGGGTTTTAATTAGAGAACTAATATATTTTTTCTTTCAGTACTAAGAATGGAACCTGTGGTCCCACACCTGTTACACGCCCTCCATTACCATAACCAAGCCCTAGTTCTTGGTGTTTTTATTGAATTTTATTTGCTTCAGCTTTGTTATGTACAAGTAGTAAATTGCACTTACTTAGATTCTTTACTTGTTATGCTTCATTTGAGATTAGCTTAGTTTTGCACCACTTTTTCTGCAGATATGGGAAGCCTATTTAAAAAAACAAAACCAAACAAAACCCCCCACTAGTTAAACCAGTAACTCAAGAAGTAACAAGTTACCTCATTATGCCTTCAGTTTCTGGATCTAGCTGTACTTTCCTTAAAACATGTTCCTCCCCCACCCCCTTATAATCTGTGCTCTTTTCATGATTAGAAAATTACTACTTTGAGTCTATTCACCATGACATAGAAACTGAGTGGAATTGAAAATAATACATTTCTGTGAGTGTGGCTAGTCATGTGATTCTCTGGTTATTTTTCTCATTGTGTTTTTAAATGAACTAGATGTAGACTTGTTGGTGTGTTCTATACGTGTTTGTGATCATGATACTGCACACCGGTACATATGTAGCAGCTAAAATCTCAAATTCTGCTTCTATTTCTGGCTATGAGTTACTCATTGTCTTATTGGAATAAGACAACTTTGATTGTATAAATGTATGTGAATACATTTAGTAGTAACTGAAAACTTGATTAATACATTGACTTAAATACATTGGGCTTTATATTCCTCATGCTAAAGTAAGTCCAGAGGCTGCTGAGTTCCAAGTTGGTCCCATGGCCTGAGGATATCATCCTCAGACTCTGTCCATCTTCCAGCTCTGACGGGTGGTACCCTCCTTAGGGTAATAAGATGATTGCTACATCCTGAGTTCAGGTATGCATTCCAGGCAGAGAGAAAGAAGGTACCTCAGGGTAAACCAACACTTCTCCAGAAATCTACTCCAGAGTTACAATGTGGACAGGAGGCAGGAAGACTTTTAAAAACAAACAAAAAAAAAAAAAAACAAAAAAAAACCCCAGCAAACTCAGCTGGGCAGTGGTGGTGCACGCCTTTAATCCCAACACTTGGGAGGCAGAGGCAGGCAGATTTCTGAGTTCAAGGCCAGCCTGGTCTACAGAGTGAGTTCCAGGACAGCTAGGGCTACACAGTGAAAACATGTCTTGAAAAACCAAACCAAAACAAAACAAAACAAAAAACTGATAGGATTCAGTTAGTGAGTGAGAGGGAAGGGACCATGATGTGGAAGGTGACATGGATGTCCTGAGTTGTCAGCCACACCTCATACTGACCCTTTGTTCTCACTCTGAGTTAAGGTGTGATTGAATTCCTCATAGGAATAGCAGCAGCCAGCTCTTTAAAAATGAAGTCACCTGCTCTTCCCTCCTTTTAAGAGCTTAAGCATCTCCCAGCTCTCTGCAGTCGCTTTCTGCACGCAGTACTGACTGCAGGCAAGCTTCACTTGCACACATGGTAGCCCCATGCAGTTTGTGTGGATACTAGCGATGGTACCCATCTCCAGTTTGTTTATTTCAGTCAGGTTTTCCTTTCATCCCATACAGTTACTAGCATTGAAATATCTTTATTTTGATCTCTCTTCCCCATCACTGGCCACTTCTATAACCCGTACTCTGTTGTATGCACAGCTTTGCTTACATCTTCTCCATCTTCTCTTCGTCACACTCACTAGCTGTCTAATCCTGAGAGGTAGCTTTTAAATACTTCATCTCCACTTAAACATTTTAAAATCAAATTCAACTTTTCTGTCTCTCAGAGTTCCTTTCATAGCAGAAATACAATATTTATTTTTCAGTTTCAGTGTTCTACCCAAGTCAGAGTATTTCTTTCAGTGCTAGCTTCTCAGTTACCACCAGATGAGGACATAGCTATGAATCTCAGGGAGAGGCACTTGGACCCTTTTGCCTGGTTGTGGCGCTAAACCCCATCTGTACCCTGCTTCCTCCTCATTGTTCCAAATCTTCTCTTTTAAGCTCTAGATACTAAATTCCTTTTCTTTAGACTTGTTTAGGAGTGGCTACACTCCCTAGTATCACATAAACCAAAACTGGAGTGGCAAGGGAGGTAGAGGCAGAGCCACCAAAAGTGCACATGCGTTCTTTACTATGTAGTGAGTTCTACACCAACACAAGACCTATTAAATCCTGTCTCAACAAACAAACAAAAGCCCAAAACTTCTTTTTTTAAATATAAAATTTATTTTTATTTTATGTTCATTGGTGTTTTGCCTACATGTATGTCTGTATGAGGGTGTCAGAGCCCTGAAACTAGAGTTACAGATATGTGTGAGCTGCTGTGTGGCCTCAGGGAGTTGAACCCTAGTCCTCTCAAAGAACAGACAGTACTCTAAATCACTGAGCATCTCTCTAGCTCCAACAGAATACTTCTTGACAATCCTTTTTGTAACTTGTCCTTTCTGCACTGTCTTCTAATTAATGTATGTTTGTTTTGCTGAAAATTGAACCCAGGTCTTATGCAGGATAGAAAAGTGCTCTGCCATTGACCACTCTCTGCTCCTTGTCTTACTTTGTGTGTTCATTTGCTCACATATAATTTAATATCTCTAAGTTCTTCTATTTCTGGGGGAATTACACATTTGCCTTTCCTTCCCCCCTCTAGCATTTGTCCATCTGTCACTCTACCATACCTATGATGCTAGCTTTTTAGATCTCTACTGCATCTTACTCATTCTTTCTTGGGACTTTTGGTTCTTTTGGGAAGGATACTCTGGCTGAGCCTTAGACCTCATGCAAGCTAAGCAAGCACTCTGTTCTGAGTTGGGCTCAGCCCCTGTGTGTGCTCTTGTTTCATAGTGGCAATGCCTCTTTTAATATGTTTATTTTAAAGTTCTTGCTTCATTTGTTCTCTCACTCCTGCTCCCTTTTTTCCTCTCTGATTATTAGGGACACAGTATTTTTATATAGCTGTGGCTGGTCTCGAGCTTGTTATATGGACCAGAATGTCTTCAAAGTCATGGAAGTTCTGCCTCTACCTCCTGAGTATTGGACCCTGGAAACACCACCACACCCAACTACCACACCTAGCTAATGTTTCTGAAGTTGTTCTGTCTGTTGATATTCTAAAGTAGTTTATTTTTATCTTATTGTAAATTATAACTTTTTGATTTTTGTTTTTTCAAAGGCTTATTTGTCAATGACTTTATTTGTTTGAGTACTCAGTCTGCATGTATGACTGCACACCAGAAGAGGGCATCAGTTTCCACTGTTGATGGCTGTGAGCCTCTCTGTGGTTGCTGGGAATTGAACTCGGGGCCCCTAGAAGAGCAGAGCAGCCAGTGCTCTTAACCACTGAGCCATCTCTTCAGCTCCTAAATTATATCTCGAAGGAATATAATTTGATTAACATTTACTCCAGATTCAAATAGGTATGGATTTAACCACTGACTAACCTTTAGGTCTTAAGCAAGTCCTAATAACCAATTTCTTATATGTTATTTTAAATGATTGTATGTGAACACATGTGCATATATGCGATTGAGGTCATGTTTTCTTGTCACTTGATTTTGAGCTCCTGTCTGTCTTTCCTTTCTCCCTGCTCTGGATGGAAGGAGGAATGACTGAGATAAGACCTCTCTGTACAGAGAAGTGAGTAGTGTTGCTAGAGATGCCTTTTTCATCTTCTTTGCCAGTCTTTCTGTTAAAAACAGGATTTTATCGTATCAAAGTATCTTGGGATAGAAGCATTTATATGACATACTAGTTACTTGCCTGTTGTAGTAATGGAATACTCTGACAAAAACAAGTTAGGAAGAAGTGGTTTATTTTGGCTTATAGTCCTAGAGGAGAAAAGTTCATCACATGGGCAAGGGCATGGCAGCAGGAATATGAGGCTGGCCTGACAGTCAGGAAGCCGTGACCACATTTTGTCTACAGTAAGAAGCAGAGAGGGGTTGGGGGGGTGAGGCCCGCCCTAACAATGATCTCAGCATTTGTCCTTATCCCACAGGCAAGTGTAGTCTGTACCCTTCATCAAGGAAACACCTGGAGACCACTATAGAAAACTACAACCAGTCAAAATGCAGAGTTGTGGATCTCAGTTCCCGTACCTAAGGTCACGGAACTTTGCAGAAAAGGGGGTGGCATGATTGTAAGAACCAGAGGACCAGGGAGTTTGCAGGCCAAGGTATGCAGCCAAGAGTACGCCATGCAACAGATCTAGCACAAGAGGTTTACTAGGGGAGTGGAGAAAGTAAAAGACAATCTTGGAGTGAGGACAATGGGGGTAGTGGGAGAAAGAGAGAGAAAGACAGACAGACAGACAGAGAGAGAGAGAGAGAGAGAGAGAGAGAGAGAGACAGAGAGACAGAGAGACAGAGAGAGACAGAGCAGAGAGAGCAGAGAGAGACAGAGCAGAGACACACACACATACACATACACACACAGAGTGCAAGAGAGTTAGAGAGACAGACAGACTGGCAAGAAACTGGGAGATAGAAGGAATAAGACAGAACAATCTGGGGTGTCTCTGGCCTTTTAAAGGGGTGTCATCTACACCCAACTGTAGTAATAGTGGAAATAGACAGTGGCTGGTGATGATGGAAGCTGCCAAGCTGCTGCAGCTAAAAGGCAGGCTGGCACCAAGTTTATAACCTCTACACCCCTAAATTCTTGCCAACATGACGGACTAAACATGAGCTGAATAATGACACCACCAACAGATATGCTAGAGTGGACAGGGTCAAGCCTTCATAGCCTCAGCTCTGCACAGAGAACTACAGGACTAAGGAATGATGGGAGTGGGAGGAATAGTCTTCCCCAGGGAACAGCACACCTATTGGTTATCCAGTGCAAGCCATTGGCTCTGAAAACATACATACAAGGATGTGGACGTATAAAACATGCATAGGTATAAAACATTGTTCAGACTGAGCAGGTTGGTGTGTGTGTGTGTGCGCGCGCGCGCGTGTGTGTGCGTGCGCGTGCATGTGGTGCACACGCACATATAATAATATTAAAGGCCACGTTAGTGTAATTTTAAAATTGATCATTTTTTACCTTTTCCAACTATCTCCAAATAAATGAGACAGACACTATATGATTTGTGCTTTATGGCACAGTAGCTGAGCAGTTAATAATCTATTCTATTCCTCTAAGCTGATCTGGCTGCCTCCCAGCAGAAATCCCTGAGATACTTGGCCTTTTAGTATTAGTCTGGCTCTCTATATCCCAATTATGTTCCTGTGGGGGCTCCTGGACCCTTTCTTCATGGCCAGTCATTCCCCCCCTCTGTCCCCCTCCCCTGACTGAGATCAGAAATCCAACCCTATTCTCTTTTCTGCTCAGCCACTGGATGATCAGCTTTTATTGACAAGTCAAAAAATAAATAGGGAGCAATGCTTACACAACATTCAGGCAGGAGATACTTAGAATAAGTGTTACAATACCATGTCTGGATTGCCACCAGATATAGGGGCAGAGAAATCAGCATTTGAATAATATAAGGACATTATATTTTTTGGTTTTGAGCCTAGCCTTTAAGGGCTGAGCCATCTCTCCAGCCCACAAGGATAATCTTTATACAGTGCACAATAACCCGCCTACATTTCCTCCTTTTAGTCCATTAAAAGCTCTTTCTCTTATAATAATAAACTATATACAAAAATAACAATTATGAAGCAATCAAGTTAAGATTTACATTCACAATGTCCAGTCATCTGCATTTGCCAACGTTTGATAAAATTCTCTATTATCTACCCTATCCTGGTGAGTTCAAATTTCTGTACTTAAATCATTCTTATCATAACCTTGCATAGACCTTAGAATATTTTCATAATTCTAAACAGCTTAAATTTACATGTAAGATTTTAATTACCTAGTCTTCAACCCCATCAGAGATTTGAGAAGAAATAAATATTACCTGAGTGTGCAGGAAATGCAGGCAAGCAGCTTCCAAAATTATAGAAATGATAGAGACTCTTGACTGTCTGGACAGTTCCCCCAAATTGTCTCTATAACTTTGGAACATCCATCTTTAGCCTTCTGGCCCAGTACAACTGACAGGCTCTTTGTGAAGTGGGAATTATGAAGGACTGTTGAACTTGTTTTGGCAAAGCTCAGCAGTTGACCTCCCTGCATCCATGTTTGTCTATTCCAGACAGCATTCTGTCTGCAGTTGAAGCAAGGGCAGTCTTGCCCAGTGACTAGTTTATAGCATTTGAAGCAAACTCCATATGGAGATTCTTTGATGCTCATCTCATCATCATCTTTGAAGTAGAATGAGAGTGCTGCCATGAGGTGGCATATCTCATAGTCCAAAAAGCCTTAAAATAATAAAACGTCTTAAATTGCCATATTCTCTAGGTCTCTGGGGTTTTTGAAGACCATCTATCTATCTAGTATATTTGAATTGGCAAATGTTGCTTGTTACTACCTGTTTACTATCTGATCAACCTAGGAAGCATATTTCTATAGTTAACTGGTATCTGACATGACTATAAGTTTGATTGACCACTAACTTGCATTACTTTATTATTCTAAGCAGCTTGTAGTAGCAGCCTTTAAAAGGATTGGAACTTAGTATTGCACTTTTAAGACTCACCTAGGTGCAATACCTCAAGAGTTGAAAACACATATACATAGTATATTATAGCAAAATATAATCCTATATCTATATCCATATACAAAGATTTAAATCAGTGTAACCAAATTTAACCATAATTTGTATCAGTGTACAAAGATCTATAATGATATAACAAAATATAACCTCAAGTTTGTATCAGTATACAAAGATCTATACCAATGTAAGATTTTTGGTTTGTTAATGGTTTTCTAGTTTAAAAGTAGATTTAATAGGGGGCTGGATGGTGGTTCAGTGGTTAAGAGCACTGACTGCTCTTCCAAAGGAACTGGGTTCAATTCCCAGAACCCATATGGCAGCTCATAACTGTCTGTAACTCCAAGATCTGACACTCTCACACAGACATATATGCAGACAAAACACTAGTGAACATAAAATAAAAATAAAATTTAAAAAGTAGATTCGAAAATCTACTCTTTATTCCTGTTCAGGGTCTCATGTCGTTTAGGCTGGTCTTGAAATTGCTATATAGTTTCATTCTCCTGCCTCTGCTTTCTAAGTGCTGTGTTTATGTCTTATAAACCCAGATAGTAAGGAATAAAGTTTAAAATTTTTCTTGGAACAGTGGGTTTCACAAATAAAAGTCAATTATCCTTCAGTTCCATGGATTTAGGGAGGTGGGGGATGGAGAGACAACTCAGCTTGATTTTCCATCCTACAGCAGGGAGCTCACAACTACCTGTAACTCAGCTCCTGTAAGGCCGCCCTCCTCTTTCTTGTGGGCACTACTCTCATGTGTACAGCCTCCATTTAAAACTTTCAGAAAGGTAAGTGGACATACATGAATGCTTTTTCCACTTAATGTGTAGGTAGAATCTTAAATTGTACAATTGAGGGGCCTTGTGAGCCAAATAAGTACAGTGTTAATAAGTAGGAGAATGATTTGAATGTTAATTAAAAATTGTAACTTTATGGCACTTTTGAATGATGCCTTTTTAGTGGTATAGAAATAACAGAGTCATTCATAGTTTTTAAGAGACTATTTTCTTATTGTTTGGCTTCATTTGCTTTTGTTCTTACAGACATTTTCTCGCAGATGTCAGATTCCAACGGCTTGATGATGTTTGGCAAGCTTGACCAGTTTCTGAAGGAAGCCCTGAAGCTCCCAACAGCTGTCTTTGAAGGGCCATCCTTTGGTTACACAGAACACGCAGTCCGTACCTGTTTTCCACAGCAGGTAAGGACATTGGCAGAACCTGGGGCTAAGGAGCCTCCATGGACCAGCTCCCCAGGTGACTTCTCGCAGGCAGCTTGAACTAAGGAAAGGCAGGGAGGGGTGGAAGTTCACCTGAGGACTCCTGTTCTTAGCTAAGGAGACATTTGAAGTTTTGCAGTTATTGTTGATTTGTTTTGTTTTTGTGGTGGAGGAGAAAGTTTATTGTAGATAAAAGAGAGAATATAGGTAGAGGTAGGGACAGCTGAGAGAACCCAGAGTGGACATGACCAGACTAAGCTGAGCTATGTTTGCAGAAGGGTAGGGGAAAAAAGAGGGGAGAGAGGGTATCCAGATGCAGCAGCCAGGAGGCCAAAGGTACCAACAAAATAAAACAAAAGCCATGTAAGTATCTTAAAGAAAAAATTTTTTTGCATTGTTGTGAGCGATGTATGTTTTTTCTCTTCTTTTTGTCAAATAATATTCTTTAAATTTTAAGCCCAGGGATTTTGACCTAAAGCTGTACTGATACTGGATCATTGTTTTCTGCAAGCGCTCATCTGCCCCCCAGGGTACACTGAGCCTGCCTGTGACCGAGTCAGAAGTTTAACTGCTTTTCTTGGCTTTTACCTAGAGTCTGGTATGAGCATATTCCTGAGAACTGAACTCTGTCTCAGAGACTGGAGAGAAAGGAGGGACTCAAGAATAGCTATTCAAGGTAGAGGATAGATAAAAGAGCCGTAATATTGCATTTAGAAAGTTGTGAGAAACAGAACATTCAGGGAAAAAAATCTTGTTTAAAACTAACAGAAAAAAAAAATCTTTCCAGAAGATACTTAATTACCGAAGGAACAGCTTTCCGGTTGGGAGGCTGCCAGACAGGACACATGACTTCAGCCCAGCCAGTGGTCATGTCAGCAGGGATGGGAGAAACTAAAGAGTTGTGCAGGCTGAGATGTGCTGCTCCCTGCTCGGACCTTCCTCT
Source organism: Montemys delectorum (assembly GCA_019843815.1). NCBI lineage: Eukaryota > Metazoa > Chordata > Mammalia > Rodentia > Muridae > Montemys > Montemys delectorum. The sequence continues at coordinate 36,600 of JADRCD010201682.1, forward strand.
AGACTTCACGGCTTGGATGGAATGTTGCGGAAACATTCAAGGGTCCAGTTTGTGGCACCTCAATAGAGCCACACGTGGGTCTTGACAAATTCATGTAGCAATGTAGTTGGCCTGTACACAAAATTATTAGAATCATAAAAGACAGAGGAAACATTCCAGACTAGAGTCTAAAAAGAGTTGAAAATGGAATGGTCTAGGGTTTTTTGTTTGTTTGTTTTTCTGTTACATAGGAAGTTGGGAACATTTGAACAAAGTTTATAACCAGATAATAATATTCTGCCACTGAATGTGCCACTGAAATGTCAAAGAATTTCTTTAAAGTAATTTACTCTGGGCCAGTCTTGGTGGTACATGTCTTTAATCCCAGAATTTGGGAGGCAGAGGCAGGTGGATTTCTGTGAGTTTGAGGTCAGCCTGGTCTACAGAGCCATTTCCAGGATCCCAGCTTTAGGGAGGCAGAGGCAGGTGGATCTCATTGAGTTTGAGGTCAGCCTTGCTCTACGGAGCAAGTTCCAGGACAGGCAGAACTACACAGAGAAACCCTGTTTCAAAAAACCACTTTTAAAAATCAACTTAAATATTCATGGATAAAAGAACACCCACCTGCAATGAGAACAAGTCAGGGGGTTGGGCTGTACTAGGTTATGAAATTAGGACTCAGTGTTCCATTTGATAAGTTTGATCCATATAGGAATTTTTTTCCTTATAGTAAAGAGGAGCAGAGTGTAGGACGTAAGCCTTAATGTTTGCCTGGGTGAATCTCAGTGGTTAAAAACCAAAAAACTGAGTCTATAGGCTTAAAATTTATGGAAAATAAACAGAAAATGAATGTTAACCCCCCCCCCCCCCCCAGTTTCTTAGACTTCCAGCTTTTAGAGGAAGATTGTGTTTTCTCTTTAGAAGATTTGCCTGTTGTTTGTCTCTTATTTTTTTTGGCTCTGACTTTAACTTGAAGAGTTGTCTTCCCTGTGGAGGGTTTTAGATCTGATGTCTGTGTGGGAAAGACAATATGAGCCGTAGAGTGGGGGGTATTGTGGGGTATCTACCAGAGAGGACTGCTCAGATACGGGTTTGAGCCAATAGAAAGTCTTTATTAGCTGGCCAGCTACGACACTGCGTGCTCAGAACCCCATTGTAGCTCCGTGCCTTTTTCAGGGTGAGCTTTTAAGCACAAAGACCATGTGTTTTTTGACATACTTCATTCAATTAACAAGAACAGTTAGCCAGAACAGAATTACAGAAGCTGAGAAGGAAGCTTAGTACATTTTGAGATTTTTTTTTCCAGAACTAACTATATGGTGTAGTGGTTACTTAAACTGCTTTGGGTCCCAGCCGGTTGAGTGTGCCCTGCACCCGCCCAAGAGCTCTGTGGGTTAGAGAATGAAAGACAGACAGATAGACACACACACACACACACACACACACACACACACACACACACGTGCACGCGCGCGCGCACCTACACATGCACACAAACATGCATGTACAGCAGATAATTTTGATATGCCTTGACTAGCTCAATGAATGGTTGGGCACTGCTAAACCTTCCTGCACCTAGCAAACACTCCCCTCCAGTATTCCTGAGTTAACATCTTTAAAAACCCTTATTTCATCTCAGCTAACCCAGACCCAGTGGCCTAGGGCCGCTTTCCTGGATCCTTACATGCCAGCAGCAGGCCTTAAGTTTCATCTTTCTGCTTCCCTGTCATGGCAATTCTGTGTCTCCTCTTATCCCTCTTGGTCCCTTGCCTGTGGAATCTAAAGGCTCCGCCCTGTCTCCCTGCCCAGAGAATGGCCACACAGCAATTCTTATCAGTCAAAGCCAGCTGAGGGCAGGGACCCTCAGGTCTGGAAGCGGCTTTTGGGAGCAGAGATAAGACAAAGCATTAGAATCAATTCCCAATGATAGGGACTTTGATGGATCAGGCCTTTGTTTTAGTTTTTGCAGGTGATTTTGTCTGTGTTTTGAGTTTTATAGCCTGAACAACACTTCCATCATGGAATCAGCTTCTGTCTGGGCCCTGTTCTACAGGAGAGAGGGTGGAGGGAAAGAATGTAGGTACATCATGTATCACCGTACCTATAGATACCATGCTGTGCTCTCCTAGAGCATAGACGATGTGACAATAGCCAATGGGTGGGGTAGCATTTTTTTTTTTTGGCTAGTTTTTAAAATAAGTAATACATCTAAGTAGAATGAAGATAATCTCAGCTTACTGGCCTACAGTGTGCAGTGGTGTGGGGAAGCTGTGGAACTGATGCTCCTTGCTGGCCTCTGCCTTTTCCTTCCCCGTCTTGTTGCCCCAGATCTGCCATCCCTTCAGTACAAGCCATTTTTTTCATATTTCTCTCTCACTCTGCTTCTACTTTACCTTCTGTTTCTATTTTCCTTCTAGTTTTTTTCTTCAGAGATACCTCAGTTAGAGTGAGACTTCCAGTTAATGTGTTCTGGGGTCAGTATATTCATAGTTGCCAAAAGACCCAGGAGTGAGTATGTGCTCTTGTATTTGGTATGATGGGAATCCTGTGGACAGATGCCATGGTGGACTGTCCTGAGTTCCTGGTGCTATCACTTTTTGCTTGGGAGAAAGATAGTTGAAATTCTGAATGTCATTTTGCTCTGCTCTTCTCTTGTACCAATCTTCGTGTACAACATCTTTTTCTGGTCTTGGGGATCAAACTCAGGACCTTACACATATTAAGCAAGTGCTCTTGGAGCTTTAGCTCCCACCTCTACCCATCTTACATGGCTGGGCTGGGGCGTGGTCTTAGACCACCTGTGTGCATCTCTGTTTCTGTTCTATTCTGTTATTTTTTTTTTAATTTCTTACTCTGTGTACATGTGCACACACATGCATGCTTGCCCATGCCATGCCATTCATGTGGAGTTGGCTCTCTCCTTTGACTTTTACGTGAGTCCTGGGGATTAAGTGCAGGTCCCTGGCTTGCTTGGTGAACACCTTTCCCTGAAGAGCCATCTTACTGACCCTTGATATTTGAGACATGATCTCATGTTGTGACTCAGGCTGACATGGAACGTGTGATCCTTCAGCCTCAGACTTCCAAGCACTGGGATTATAGGTGTTTGTCACCTCTCCTGGCTTTCTTCTGAGTGCTGTATGAAGTAGGTGCCATGGGTATATGTTATAACTGCAGACTTCCTACGGTATTGCATAGAGCTGTGTCCAATTCCTTTCTCTGTAGAGCTGGAAAGGTATTTTGTGGCTTAGGAGGAAAAAAAACCCCACAATTTGTTAATTGGAAATATTGCTCCAGATTTGTTCTATCTGCATCATATAACTATACTTCTATCTTGACTCTTTAGATTATTTTCTAATTGTCTGTGAGGAGCGTAACAACAGTGTTCCACATAGTGGCAGCTATCCGTTGAAAGAGAAAAGTACAATTTAGTAGGAGATGGGGTGTAGGTGTATAAGTGTTTTATGTTGCTTTATTATTTTTTACAACAATCATTTATAATTTATTTAAAATGTATTATTGTACATGTATGGGTGTTTTGCCTGTATGTATGTGAAGCCACATTTCCAGCTACTCAGAAGTTAATCATTAAGTGTCAGTTGTGTGCCAGGCACTGCCGAGAATGCTGGAAATATGGCATCCTTAGTTTCTGTTGTTGTAGATGTTTTATGAGCAGGAGTATGATGTCTGTCTCCCTCACAGAACAGCAGAAATGGTGGTCGAAAGAACACTGGACCCTGGCTCTGGGTCTGGTTTGGGTTGGCATGGGCAGCCATTTAAACACTATGTTCCTTTTTCTTACTGGTCAAACGAGGAGTGGAAGACAGCGAACAGCAGCTGTTTTTAGAGGCAGAATCTTGCTGGTAGAGATGTGTATATTAGAATGTATGTAGTCATGCTTGTGATAATGTGAAATAGTCTGTTGTAAAATTTCACATACAGTTCATTCTTGCTTGGTTGGGAGAATCCTAAAATAACTTTAAAGACACTCGGAAGATATAAAGTGCACTTATTTTCTCTTCTTTTCACAGAAGAAGATAATGCTGAATATGTTTTTAGACACCATGATGGCCGATCCTCCTCCCCAGTGCCTTGTCTGGCTACCTCTCATGCACAGGCTTGCCCATGTTGAGAATGGTGAGCACAGCTTGACCCTTCATCCCTCAGGTTGTAGGGAGGACAGAACTGTAGTGTTCTTAGCTATTGTTGTGAAAATTTGTAATTGACATGTGCTTGGCATGTCATCATTTGAAATTTTGGCTTTTGTTTTGGGAAGAATAATATTTATTTCATCATAAAAGTGGAAGTCTTGTCACTTAGGATTCTGAGAAATAATAAAACCTGGTGGTATGGACGCATTTTTTTTTACCCCAAGATTGCAGGCAGTCATATGTTTATGTTTATTTGCTGTGGTCAGGAATTTCTTTTTCCTCCTCTTTTAATTTATCAGAAAACTGGAGCCCTGCAATATTAGCAATCAAACTTAAGTTGACTTTGAATAATTAAAACATCGCTAAGGGAGAATTTGATTTTGGGCATCCAGTCTTCTATTTTTCCCTTTATGATCAATTGTGTGTGTGTGCACGTGTGCGTGTAGGCAAGCACATGCATGTGGAGGTCAGAATTGACACTGGATATCTTTCATTATCTTTTGAGACAGACTCTTGTGAAATTCCTGATTGGCTGGGCTGGCTGGCCAGCGAGCTCCAGGGACCTCCTTTTCTCTGCTGCTCTTCCTCCCACTGTCAGGGCTACATGTAGGCTTGTTTGGCCACACGCAGCTTATCTGTGTGTGTTAGGGATGTGAGCTCAGGTCCTGATGTTTGTGGGGTGCGCATTCCACTCTATGCCCTCTTTACCAGTTTACCTTGAATATACTGCTGAGGTCTTTCCCAGTAGTTTGATTTGCCTGTGCTTCTTAGAAGCCTCTTGGGGATTTTTTTTCTGTTTATTTCCATATTCAAATTGTGCCGGGAAG
>JADRCD010201683.1:0-10234 GCA_019843815.1 Montemys delectorum
TGGTTTGGTTTGGTTTGGTTTGGTTTGGTTTGGTTTGGTTTGGTTTGACAAGGTCTCATTATGTAGCTCTGGTTGCTTTGGAACTCACTCTGTAGACTGGGCTGACCTTGAGCTCACAGAGATCCACCCTCCTCTGCCTCCCAAGTATTATCATTCAAAGCATGGTCACCACTACCACCACAACCCCACCCTTCCCACCCCCATACCACCCCCAACCCTCGCTGTTGTTTGTCTCAGTAGAGCTAAGTTCCATGGCTTTAACCCAAACCCTGGCCTTGATAATAGAGGCCTGCCTGTAGGCTCCATCCACCATGATCACAGCCTGACAAGCTGATGTGCATACTGCACACAGCATACTACGTCACTCATCTCTTAGGGTTTCTTTTTGGTGTGTGTGTGTGTGTGTGTGTGTGTGTGTGTGTGTGTGTGTGTTCTGTGACTGGAGATAATGCCAGAGGAGATGTAGATGCCATTTCAGTGACATCAAGGCTGAGTTTGTGGGCCACTACAGTTTTATCAAAAGGTTCAAGAGCAGTCACCATCCCTCCACACTGGCTTTTTGTCTGAGAAAAGACACTGTGGGGATGCTGATGTTTCCTAAGGATTACTTTTAATTACAAGTTAGTGCAGGTGCCCTCTGAGACCTGAAGAGGGCGCTGGGTCCTGACATGTGACTTCCTCACTCGGGACCAATCGTAAATTTTAATACTAGACAACCGATGCGATAAATAAATACCTTTATCATGTAGTAGATGCAGCAAGCTATCATGTGCTGTATACTTTCAAAGCTGGAAATATTTTTCTTTGAGTGAATAAAACTTGCTATTCCTTGCAAAACCACAATACATTTTATCAAGATCTAAAAATAAAAACCAGAAGCACAATGATTTTTATGTCAAAATATCGTCTTATTTAGTATAAGATGTGAATCATCTCAGTCTTAAGCTAGCCTTAAGCTATGAAGTCAATATGGCTTCAGCTACAAAGTTGCAGTCAATAATTACTGATAACATATTCATTGGGTATGAAGGAATATGCATAGGTAAAATGGACACATTCAATTTTCATATGATTCATCTATCTTTATAAACTTGGAAACTGGTGAAGAATACAAAATAAATATGTAAATAACTGTAAAGCAATGATTATTTTCTCAAGCACTGTAAAAGAGAGGCCGAATGGTTTATGGACCCAAAACACATCTATGAGGACCTCGGCAAAGGACAGAGAAGATTAGGCTGTGTGTCACTTAGTATGGATGGGTAAAGGCACTTGAAATGATAGTTCCTCTAAGATTAAAGCTGGGCATTCATGCTGCTGAATAGCAATTAATACTGGGGTTTGCTTCCTCTCCGGGCTTCACAGAGTGTGTTCCTGGGTTTGATCTAGAACCAGACTGTTGGATTGGATCTCAGTCCTGCTGCACAGGCAGGAGCAATGCTGTCATCAAAGAAGCAGAGCTGAGATCAGGGTGAGCCCTTCACCACCCTGATGATCCCAAAGAACAAGTTAACACATGTATGTTTTTTCTTCTGAGCTGCTTCAAGCCACCACAATAGTGATATTTCATTATCCTAATACATTGGTGAGGATGTTTAATGCTTGTTTAGTTCCTCCCTTCTGTGTGAAATCACCCTCTGTCCCCATTGCACATCACATCCCCAAATCATGCTAACTACCCTAGTCATTTCTCAAAGCTTGTACACACGTTCTGAGAGAGTAAGTTGCTGTCATTTCACAAAATAGCATTTATATATACTTGTCTGAACTTTTATCTTTTTCCTTCAACTATGCCTCATGGAAAGCACTTCCAAATCCACAGGGACAGCCCTAGTTTGTGTTGGGAATGGCTACGTATTACCATGTGGCCTGGGCCAAGCATAACTATTGCTCTCACATTGAGTAGCTCATGGTTAATGTTTTAGGTCTAGCACAGCTATTGTTTCTCTTCACTGACCTTGTCTCCACCAAACAGTACAGGAAACATCCTAATTCTAAGGCACCCTAATACCATGAGCAGCAGTTAAAGCCCTGCTTTGAGAAGGTGGACAAAGCAACTGCCTTGAGACCACAGTGCACATCCCAAGGCAATCACCATCACGGCTATCTGTGATACCAAAAGCCCCGAGTGGGAAATGCATGGGCCTGGGACACAAAGGATAGTGGGAACCCCATCATTCATCCAAGTAGTTCTTTTATTCTGTGTCACACATACATTATGGTTGTTCTGTCAAATAAATGTATCATTTTTTAATTTTTATTAAACTTGTATTCTGTTAAATAAATTTTCAGTAGAAGAAATACCACATCAGATATATCTGGTTTTAATTTTGCTTGGAGTTGGATTTAATTTAATTAAAATTAAAGTTGCTTTATCAAAACTCAAGAGCGGGGCAGTGGTGGCACATGTCTTTAATCCTAGCACTTGGGAGGCAGAGGCAGGCGGATTTCTGAGTTTGAGGCCAGCCTGGTCTACAGAGTGAGTTCCAGGACAGCCAGGGCTACACAGAGAAACCCTGTCTCAAAAAAAAAACAAAAACCAAAACAAAACAAAAAACAAAAACAAAAACAACAACAACAACAACAACAAAACCCAGGAGCTGCTAACATTTCGCATTTTGCTGCCTCTGAGTCAGAATGCAATTGCTCTCCTGTGTTCTAACCGACAACGGAACTTAAAGATCTTACATTGTGAATCCAACGTATGTTTCCAGAAACACTTGATACCCAAGCATCTTAGCATGGAGTGGCTTTGGTTTTCTGTGAACTGTGTGTTTAAACCCTGTGTCCTTTTGCCTGTTAGGTGACAGCCAAGGGGAAGAGCTTCCTTGGCTCTGAGTATAATCTTTCCAGGGTTTCCTATGACCTTGGTCCTGCTACTTTTGTCTCATGTGGTTTGTTGTTTTTACAAGTTCTGTCATAATTGGGAAGACCTCCCCTGAAACCCTGGACTACATATGTCATCCCCTGCACTTGTTTGGTTTCTTATCTCTCTAAAGTTTTGCTTTATTTTACTTGTAACCCTAAGCAGGGGTGGAGAGTTTTACCAAGCGCACGGAGAGGTCAGATTCTACTCCCTTTCAGATGATGAGTAGGTGCCTCCCTACCATTTATCCAAAATGTCTACTCTCCTGCCTTTGAATGAGAATGTCACTGTGCCAATGAGAAGGCTTTCTCGGGCGGGTCACTGTGTACATCCTTATAACAGGTTTAGTGCTGTGTGTTGAAAATATGCCTCTGCATCTACAAGAATATGTAGACAAGAATATGGAAACTGGAAGAACTCTTAAAACTGAGACATGACTATCGCCAGCGTTTAACTAAGGCCACTGATGGGACTGCATGTTTTCAAAGAAACACACTTTGTGCTTCGTTTCTGTGTGTGCATGTGTGCGTGTTTCTGACATACAATTTGTTAGGACATTTTCCACTTAACATCTGAAATTTCACGTTTCTTCTCCTTGGCCTGTCTGTCCTTTACAGATGCTGTGTGGCTCTTCTTCCCCATAAAGGATCACTGAGTTGTCTTCCAGGCATACCTTCTGTGGGGGCTGGGGGCTGGGGGACAGACACCCTTACCTGGATGACAGGGACCAACACGATATTGTGGTAGATAATGGGTGCGAGGAGCCCATAGCACTGGGTCACTGCTTGAAGGGCGAAGTTGGCGTCATTGAGGAAGTTGCTGAGCTCCAGAGCCACTAGCACATTCTCACATTCCACTAACCTAGCAACCTGTGGACAGACATGAGAACCCACTGTTACTCAGGCGCTCCAGCCCATGTCCTCAAGGAGCCGAGAGGGGGAAGGGATGCCAACCTTCTGGCTCAACAACATGAATGATAATAGAAAGAAAAATCTAAATTTAGAAAGGACTCTCTACCACTCCCTTAAGGCTACCTGTGCCTAGCATACTCTTGGAATAAACTCCAGCTTGTTTTGTAAGACAATACAAAAGCCACTAAGGACAGAAAATTGTGCCCATTGTCTTTATTGGTAAGGCAAAAAAAAAAAAAAAAAAAAAAAATGGGGGAGGGCTGTATTTTAGTTTCAGAAAAAACTCATTTAAAAAAACATAAATTGTGGTGAACAATAATTAAAGTGTAATATACAAATAATATTGCACACCCCCCCCCTTGATTAAGAGAGTCTAATTTCGCTTCTTAATTTGTTGGAAAATGGAATGTTTTCAGCAAGCCAGATTAATAGTTCTATTTACATTTTCAATAACTAAATAGGAACGATGAAGAATGTGATGAAGAATGCAGACTTAAGAGTTGTGACATCAATGGCTTATAAAAGGATAGCAGTCCTCTTCCTCTTCCACCCTCCTTCTGGGGAAAAAGTTGGTTGTTTTCTATGTACATCCACGTCACTCACAAGAGAGACTGTGCAAACATCAACCGGACATTTCTATACAGCAGCTTTCACTGGAATGGTGGTTTCTGGTGTTGACACTCACAGAAGCACTTATAAAATGGCTTCGCTTTCAGATGGGGTATGGCAGAGAAGAAACTGAATGCAACGCAGAGAGGGTGTTCCACACAGACGAGTGGTTTTGAGAACCTGAGCCCCAAGGACAGAGAACTGGACAGGGGAAGAGTCATTTTCCTGGCACAGGCCTGTGTAACAAACTACTGGTTCATTAATCAATGAGCAAATTGAAAAGGTAAATAAATAAATAAATAAATAAACAAATAATAACAACAACAACAACAACAAACAGAGTAAGAAAGTACATCTCTGAAGTTTCCATATCTATTGACAAAGGTCAGAACAAAGATGCCCAAGCTGGAATGAAGGCCTGACTGACATAAGATCATTGTTAAAGTCAGAACACTATGGGCTACTGCCTGAACAGAGCCAGGTAGAGTCGTCCTGGGAGCCACTGCTAGGAGAACAGTTAAATCCTTGCCTCTGTGTAAGCGTGAAATCTCATTCTTCAAGTTAATACACACCGGCATGAGAACCCCTCTAAGAAAAGGGACGTTTTAAAGAAGGCAGGTGGCTGAACAGTATAATAGCATGCTAATCTCTGTTTATTTTTCAAAAGCACAGAAAGCACATAAAAATGAGGCCAGTGTGTTCTTAGAGAAGGCAGGACTACTCACATGTTTCACTGTCCACCTTGTACAGATTTGAATTCTAAAGAATATACTGGTCTTGTACACAGAGGGGAGATACAAATTAAGAACTATGAGACCTGCCTGGAATACAAAATAATATGGAATCCTCAGCCACGCCCTCTTGGTCCAGTCACTGGGAAGGACACAGATCCCAAAGGAGTCAGTCCTTGAAGTATGGAGAAGTAGAGAGGGTAGAGCCACTCAGTCTTAGTGCAGGGCATTTACTCACTTGCTGGGCAGGGAAAATCTCGTTGCCTTTAATATTATCACAGAAGAGATTCTCTTCTTTAATTTTAATGTCGCTCATCACAAAGATATTTCTGAGGAAAAGGTATAAGAGGATCGAAGAAGTGTCTGCCAAGATGTTAGAATGAAACCTGCAGAAGAAGGAAACAGTGTTAAGTGTGGTTCTGTGAAACGACTGGCCTAGAGCATCTCCTCAACCTGTTTGAGTCCTCGATCCTCAGCGCCAGCACAATGACCTTGACAGTGATGGCAACACCAGAAACAGCTGCTCTCCAGTGTCCGCTAAAAAGAAAACCAAAGGAAAGTTCACAACCAAGACAGTGAAGCAGCAGTGGTGTTAGGCTGCCAGTCTGCAAGAATAACCAGAGGCAACCTCTCCTAGCTCTTACAAATACAAGGTTCTGTTCTATCACCATGATGCAATTACAGTAAGTCAGGTTGGAGAACAGGCCGGGGATCCAGCTGAGGAACTTTGTGAAGATGGGGAACATTTTAAGCAAAGTCACCTATAAAGAATGAGTCTTATTGGCTCTAGTTATTTCCCATTGCCTTTTCTAAACTGCAGTCTGCAGAACCAAAGATCAGCAGAGCTGTGAGATCTGTCGGTCCTCTTTCCTTTCCAATACATGCATGTCCTGAGGCCTAGCCGATGATAAACCCTCACATTCAAGCATTTGGTCCTTCTGCTCTCTGAACCTCATTACCCTATAAATCAAGAAAGAGCCTGACATCACTAATTCACACTTGAAGTTGATCCCACCACTGTGAATTTCAGACTCCTTTAGCAGGAATTTCAGCCCCACTCCCACCCCTCCCTGCCCTGCACACTGTGCTCACAATGGCCCTCGACACCTTGACCTGTGCCTTCATCCCATCTATCACTTTCTGGCTCCATTGCACTCCCTGAACACCCCAGGGTCCAGTAAGTCTTTTCACTACTGAGATCCTAGAACCTTAATCCCTGGCACCTCTTATATCATTCTGTGACCCGATAAGGGCCATCACTGTCCAATTTTTCTAGCTTATCACAACACCAATTACTTATTCACTTATTTAAAGTTTTTCCTTTACATTTTGAAAACAACATTTGCTTAAAGCTATGTGCACGACACTCTCCAAGGGCCTGGGATACCAACGTGAATCAAGTAGACTCCTTGCCATCAGGAGCTGGGCTTCACCACAAAGTTCCTCATCAGCTATGAGATGTCAGTGCTGCTCAGTGGCACTTCAGCTCTCCCTGTGCACATGTGCACATACTTCTGTGCATACGGCCCCCGTAGAATGTTCTACCAGCTCCGTGCTCTACACCCCCTTGACTCTTCCAGAACAGTGCTGCTGTCACTGTCACCTGAGTTCTTGTGTATCTTCAAACTCTCCCTCGTCACTGGATCCCTTCCCTCTAGACTCCAAAATCCTTCCTGGAAGCCTGATCTTCAAGCCTCTGCTTGCTTCTCTCTTCTCTCCCACCCATGAGTGGTCTTTACTTGTTATTGGTTTCCATTTTCACTATTCCTCAGCCCATCACAAAATCATTTCTGGTTCGCTGCCTCATGTAAATTGCTCTCTTGAATTTGCTGGTGGCCTTCAAATCACCAACTCTAAATGTCTCCTGATTCCTATCCTGCTCAACCTTTCTATAAGATTTCATTGAGCCTGACCAAGCACTTGCAATATTCTAGAGCAAGCTGGTACCCCCGGTGACCCCCACTTCCCTGGTTCCTTATCTCCTGGACAGCTCCCCTTTGATAGCCTTCCTGAGCTCCATCTCTTACATCCGCCAGTGCTCAGTACCAGGACTCTTTTCTGCTCAAGTTCAACCATCATTCCCTGGAAGGCAAGGCTCCTTTTAAGACTTCATTGATGACCTCCATGGGCAATTTCCAAATTGCCAGTCAGCACTAAAGAAAACATAGGCTACCATCTCCTGACCTACAAAGCATCCTGCTGGAAAAGCAAAAGCAAACTATCCCCAAGCCCACACATTGTCGCCCTCCACACACACCCCATTTCCCTTAATAGATGTCAGACTCTCCAGATGATTAACAACCAAAAAGCCCAGTCCCTTCTCACTCTCTCTTCTATACTGCACATAAAACCTAACTCTCATCCCTTTCTCCTTTTAAATGCCCCTCAAATCTTTCTCCCGATACACTTGAGATCCTTGCCCAGGACAGATGTTAAGTCTACATTTGTTTAATTGAAATGGAATTAAACTTTTTAGTGTAAATAAGTATTACCAACACTTTACCTAACATTTATAATTCCTAAGTGATAGGCATTATAAGCAGGTGAGGGATTTTTAAAAGCCTGAAATACCAGCTGGACATACTCTGTTCTCAGACTCCCCCTGAAATCCTGCTGCTTGAAGGAAAAAAAACAGCAGAAAAGTCACAAGATACTCAGCCAGTTTCTGTGGGTTCTACCCGTGTGTCAGCAACTGCTGAGCGCCTAATCCTGGGAGCCTGTTTGAAGCAAAGGCAGAAACCTTCATAGCCACAGTTCCCACACCGGGCCCTCTCCTTACCCCGGCCTCCCCCCCACCGGCTCCCCGCATCTCCACTGAGTAGCCACGTTCCTGCTCTAGCTGCTACCACCACTTGAATTTGTATCCTGAGATCTTTATCTGTTTATCCTGACTGCCTCACTGTTTATCCTGACTCTAGACAGGATGCATCCGACTGGACGGAGGACCTTAGGACATCTGCATCTAACCATCCTGATTAGATAGACTTTTACATGGGCTATCCCGATATGAAAACAAAAGCAAACCGTTTCGGGGCTTTAAAGTGACATTTCTAATTACCTTCTCTGCGTTATTGTCATGATGTTGCTTAGGCAGATAACCGACTGCTCGTCCTGTAGCGGAGAGGCAACAAAATAATCCCAGACCAGTGAGAAGACTTTCTTGGCCATCTCATAGTTACCGATCTGATAAGCCACCTGTGACAAAAACCACACTGTCTCAGGGACCTTTTCACATGTATATTTCAGACAGAATCCTGACACATCCTCCCCACACTCGCTAATTCTACCTTTGTCTTTCCGCCCCACGGTGTCACAGTGAGGGGACAGGGTGGCCACGGGTGACCACTGGCAGCAGGGGCAGGTGCATTTTGAAATCTCTTTTTATTTCTAAATCAAGTAGAAATGTGAAACTCTGTAAAGGATGATTCAAATCCTCATAAGCAAAACAAAGATCACATCTGAGCCAAATTAATTTCATTTCCGTCCCTCTCAGCAGTGTGCCCCATTTATTATAGATACCGTTATAATGAACAATCTGCTCCAAGAGAAACAATCAGATTTCCCCAACCTGATATATATGAAATATATTTCATTCTTTCCTGGTTGACTGACACTTTGAGATCGTCTGTGCAACAAAGAGTTGGCAGCTGAAAAGGGTAAGGGATAAAGCAGAACGCTTTCCAAGAAGCCATATCTTTTAAGTTTAACAGATCCAGTGCTGGGAAAAATAATTTCACTTGTGAAGCTTTAGAAGCTCAGTAGAAAAAAAAATTATCACCAACTGACCTTCTATTGATAGAATATATTTAAGGGAATTTCTGAAAATTCTTCTATTTAAATACATACATAACATGAACCCTCACCAAATGACTTCCAGACAGCTTCAAATGATAAGGCATAAATAAATTCATTGAATTAAGCACAGAAAGGACATTTCATTAGAACGGTATCCACTCATGGGGAAAACTTACAAGGCCAGAACTTCCCTAGTCTGTCAAATGATTGCTTCCTAACTCACCAAGCAGTCAGAGCAAACACCTGTCAGCCGAGGAAGGCCCTCCCCATCCATGGGACAGGCAAAGAAACGGTCTCGGGTGGTACAGTTTAGAGAGACCGTGAGAAGTACCAGACGTGGGAGATGGTCAGAGAACACTGAAGTAAAGCCAGAGCAATGATTCAGAATGGGAAAAGGCGGGCAACCTGAAGGAAAAGTTAATGCAGGGCTGGGGTTCTGGTGAGGTCTTGAAGTCAGACAGAACTTTCTAGATGCAAAGTACTACACTAAGTATTCAGGCCTATGCCACCGACTGCTTCTTATATCCCCATCAGCACCCTGTGTGCAGGTGAGGAAAACAGGGTGTTGAGAAGCACAGAGCCCCACCATCATCGAGTCCTAGAGGGGGTCTAATGAGTCACTGCTGCGGGCCGCATCTGACCAATCAAACAGCTGCAGCAACAGTCACTAAAACACCATGGAATTCTGAGATGGTCGAGGAAAGTAAGATGGTATGCGAGCTCAGGGGCTGGTAAATCTACAACTGAAGCCTTCCTTCCTCTTAAAGTCATGTTATTAAAAGCCCAGGTGGTCTAACAGATAAGGTGTTAGCCTTATGGAATGTTAGTGACTAACCTAGTGAATACTGCAAAACAAGATGTGCCAGTTACAACAACAACAACAATAATAATAAGGTTTAGAAACTCATGAAGCATCACAGGCTTTTTAACAGGAAGCGCCATAATGTCCACATGTGTACCAATAATTAACAGCACCAGATAGAACAGATTTTTCAAGGGTGGCTGGTTAAAATGAGAAGACTCATACTAAAAGACTAACTGACTATGTTAGATACCTCCTCTTTGATAATGACCCACTCACAGCTTCCAGAATTCCATACTCCAGGCTTGATTCCTGACACAGTGGCCACTTTCCCTTCCAGAGGCCTTTGCTAGCCCCTCCTCTTTTCCTGATCTTTCTATGGACACACAAATTTCACTGATACCTTGAGCTGCTTTTTTCTGTCTACAGAATTCGTGATAGCATGTGGTCTGAGCTATCACATATTATCTCAAATCATTCCCACATCCATATCTCTCTCCCAAACCCCAAACACATGAAT
>JADRCD010201684.1:0-16396 GCA_019843815.1 Montemys delectorum
TCTATCTATCTATCTATCTATCTATCTATCTATCTATCTATCTATCTCTGTAAAACATACTGAGTCCAGTTAGCTTTGATTATGTGTGACTATGTTCAGGCTGATGACTTGGATTGGATGATCTGTGTGCGAGTTCATCCCTGGTTCTTATTATCTCAGTAGCCATTGACCTCCTGTAGGTGATTATCTAAGAATGAGACTATGTGGAATTTTGTCTGAATTTGACACATAGCTCAGGGACTTTTGATGTAGGGAGAGTAGAACTCTGTAAGACCAGAGGCTCAGAGGACCAGTTGATAGAGTATGTCCCCTAGACAGTAAAGGAAAAATGCACCCATAACCTCATGACAATATGGTTCTCTGATCAAGACCAGTGAAATGACAATATCACCTGGCTAATCTACCCAATTCTTAATGTCCAAACTGAGGTGGTCAAAATAATTTCCCATGCATAAAAGTACATAAATGGCTGAAATAGCCACAGTATCCTCAAATGAAATTATAGATATCTGGAAATAAGTCTGTATTTCCATTTTATGTGCCAAAAACTGTGATATTTTTAAACTAAAATTTGCTGTATTTTTGTAGTCTACTGGTGGTAAAAGATTGAACTGGGAAAACAATTTTTATACCTTCCAAGTGACCCAATAAGGTTTATATTGAACCTTAATTACATGTGGCTCAAAGCTGTTTTATACTAAGACTTAACATGAGCCAAATTTGAATAGCACAAAGTATAGCAAAAATGCTATTTATAAATAGCATGTAATTGTGGTAACATTTGCCTGGATATGGAGGAATAGTTAAGAAGTTTGTAATTTTGTTTTTGTTTTTTTTTGAGACAGAGTTTCTCTGTATAGCTCTGGCTGTCCTGAAACTCACTCTGTAGACCAGGCTGGCCTCGAACTCAGAAATTCGCCTGCCTCTGCCTCCCAAGTGCTGGGATTAAAGGCATGTGCCATCACCGCCTGGCTTGTAATATTTTTTAACTATTGTGAGCACTGAAGGTAGATGTTCTTAGCTATCCAAATAGTTTTACCCACTTCTTGACAACTCTGTGGTGCATTTTGCTCAGAGATGTCTGAGCTGTATTGAAGCTGATTTTTTCTTTATCTTGGGCAACAAAAAGAAATAGGTTATGTCTTCACAGTACATCTTTTCTCATGAGCAGAAACTCTATTTACTCTCTTTGTGTGTCTCACTAGTGAGCAGTCTGTACAAGTACTTCTGCAGGATGACAGGTCATTTTGATTTTGTTCATTCGTGTGAAGAGCATCGCTGTCTCCAAAGCAAGAAAGGTTGGTTTTGCTTTGCACAGCAGCAGGCACAGGATGCTCAGCAACCTTAAATGCTCTACAGGCTCTGGGATTTGTACTCTGACAGATAATAAACCCTTAACTTTGATCAATATTCCTTCAAAAACATTGTGGTTATTTTTCCTTTATAATAAAGAAGTGAGTTGCCATGCTTTATGAGGCAGAGCAGACAGACGTCCTCTGAAATTAAAGGCGTTTCCTTTTGGTTTGTCATTTTCCTCAAAAAGCTTGAAGAAAGGTACCAATTATTTCTGACTGGTAGAAAGGGGATTTTGAACCTCCTTATATTAACATGTTTTGATCATCTATCAGATTATCTGAATGGGCTACTAATACTCATCACTAATTAACAAAACTCTGAAGATGGAGAGAAAAAGATTCACCTAAGTTCAGCTAAATATGACCTTACAGTAGCACAGAAAACTATGCTCTTTAAAAGATATAATCCTGGAAAACTTTATGCAGACTTGCAAACATAGTTAGGTTCTCTCATCTAGCCTTCCTGTGTTTTGTCGTGAGCACATTCTAGATTGGATGGTAGACCGAACCAGAGACAATTCTGAAATACATTTATTATGTTCCTGGTACTACACATGCTTAATAGCTTATGTTACTATCTGTTGACTTTTGTTTGATATGACATATTATTTTTTTCACTGATGATTACCCTCTTCTTTAGTCTTTGTCACCATCAGTTATCAGAGAGTTGGCATGCTGGTAAGTTTTGACATACTAATCATATAAGAAAATACCATCACTCTGTCCATCATTATCCTGAAAATGTATGTGTGTGTGTGTATATGTGTGTGTGTATGTGTGTGTGTGTGTGTGTGCACATGTACAGATGCATGTAGCTGCTTGTTTGTATCTGTGAGACAATGTTATTCACCTTCAAATAGTATGTAAAAGCCAGATACAAGTTTGCTATTGTATGCACTTCTTGGGTTAAGTGTTTGGCTAGATTTTATAATAGAAGATACATTTTCTTTCTGTTAAATAGCAGAATTCTATGAGATATTGTAATGAGGCTCCCTCCTCAACTCAAGTTATCTCATTATGGCTCTGAAGCTAGATTCCTTTTATTAGTCAGAGTTGTTCTTTATGAGAGCAAACTTATGCTGAGTTTAATTGGCTCCATCCTTGTTCAAAACCATGATTCTTTTTTGGTGCTGTGCTGTCTGGTATCTATAAAGGCTAATTTAAAGGTGCAGCAGTGAAAGATATAGAGTAAGTTTTGCTAACATTTATTTTCACATCTTCTGATGGATAAAAAATATTGATATTTAAAAAAATCAATTCAGAAAGCAAGTACACTTGGGTCATTTGCCTATTTTATAGGTCATTCATAACTGATCAGCCTGGCTAATAGAGAGCAGTGGAGTGGTTGTATATCTCCTTCACAGGAGAATGTGGAGAAATCTTGGTCTACTATTCAATATGATGAAGACTCTCTTTTACAAAAAATGCTCTTTCTGCCAAAGGTGTGCTTTGGAATTGTGTGAGGACAACAGAGCATTGGTCAAAGTCAGGAAGCAGGACTCCATGTTTTCCATTAATATTTGGATGTCATATGTATAGGTGTGCCTAATTTCTGTTGGTTTAAGAATGGTTTTTAAAGGTAGTTGGAGAATTCTAACTCAGCAGTGATTTTGATACCAGATCATGTGACTCTCTCTCTCTCCCCAACCCTCATCTACTTTTCCTCCTAAGTCGCCCTGTGACAATGATTTCAAGGCTATTTTCTACTTTCTCTCCTATTAGATTCAGTGTATCTGGTTTTATGTTGAGGTCCTTGATCCACTTGGACTTGAGCTTTGTGCAAGGTGACAAATACGGTTCTATTTTCATTTTTCTACATATTGACAGCCAGTTAGACCAGCACACTCTGCATGGTATGGGTACAGAGACAGGCAGGAAGATCAATGGAATAGTATTGAAAACCCAGAAATAAAACCACACACTTATGGACACTTGATCTTTGACAAAAAAAAAAAAAAAAAACCAAATATATACAATGGAAAAATATCTCATTTATTAAGAGAGAATAGAACTCAGAATAGCACTGGGAACTCTGTCAAGGTTTTGAATAGGTGAGAAGGTGGGCAGATGTGGAAACAGGGTGGAGATTCTTCACTATTCTCTCCTTTGCTTTTTATCAACACCCTGGGAAAGACAATCTCATCAACTTCTTTGAAAGACAGAAATTCTGAGAGTGCAGAATAACAGTTAAATAGAGAAAGAGAAAAAGAGAAATAGTTAAGTGAGAGTACCAGGAATTGTTGACTAAAAATGTTTCATGAGAAAAAAATAAAAATAAACCCAAAATTTATATGTAAAGTACAATGTAACATAAAGGAATGATCAAAGATAAACATTGATAAGTAAATTGCAATATGATAGTTCCCAGCTAAATATATTTGATATGTATTTAAAACTTCCTTTAGATTCAGACATAATTTTGTTTTGTTTAATTCATAGGTAAATCCCAACCTTATGGACAATCTTCTTGATAACTTCTTAAACATTATATTCAGAATATCTCTTTTCTAAACCTCTATCATGTCACTGTCAAAATATATGTTTTGCAGTTCGTGACACCATCCTGTATGAAATTTAATGTTGGTGACACAGCAGTGAAAATAATTAGAGGGAAATAAAGCAACCCAGAACACACAGTAAATGAATCCAAACCTGGGCTCTTAAAAACATATCACCTTTGTGTTCCTCAAGGTGTTTTACGTACTTCCTACTTCTTCATCTGTGAATGGAAGCATAGCACTGCCAACTTCAAAAGGCTGCATGAGGAACAAGTAGGATTGGAAATGTAACTGCCATGAGAGCACGTTTGCTGTGATTTATTTATTTATTTATTTATACATACCTTTAGATGAATTAGGAAAAGATACTGCCTCTTTGTTATCTCTCTTTCTCCTTAAATCCAGAGGAAAGACTCTTTAACTTCTTCTAATGTTTGATTTGGAGTTCCTACTATTGATAGTAATTTGCAATGGTTAGGCATTCAGAACAGCAAGACAATTTTATTCTAACCACAAAGAAATGGTATGTAGTACGAGGTAAGGCACATACTAAATGTCCTGAGGTAATTGTTACATCATGTACCCATGTATTAAAATATCCCAGCATTCCTCAGAAACATGTAGAATTATATAATATATATTATATATATAAACATGTATAATATATAATTGATAACTTTTATTTAAAAGTATTCTAATTTCAAATAAAGTAATTCATTATTTTTCTATGTAATCAGTGAGATGTTAGAACTAATGAATTGAGTATAATCAGGCATTTATTTTAGAATGCCAATGTCTCTCACGACTGGCCTAGAGCATGGATTATGAAATGTGGCCTATGAGTTCCTCCTGAAAGTGTCCAATGTGTATAAATCAAAGTTCTATTGGAAGATGGGTGTGGTAGCACACGCTTATGAAAGATAGAGGCAGGAAGATGATCAGTTCAAGTTCATTGTCTACTACTTGGTGAGTCTGAGGTCTGATTAAATGGCATGAGACTCTGGAACAAACAAGCAAGTGAACATCAAATGTGATTTACTGGAATGTGGTCATGTACATTCATTTGCATGGTGTCTGTACAAAAGGACAGCCTGAGTCACTGCTTCAGAGACGGAACTGCAAGACAAAGAACAGGCATTTACACCTTTATGGAAAAACTGCCAAACTCTGGACTAATCATTATATCTGAATCTTCCCCTGACTGAAGATTTTATTTAATTGATTTTGTCACAACTGCTTGTTATTTATTTTTGAATATTTTCTTTTAAAATTAAAGTTATATTATTTTAACACTTCGTATTTCTATAACCAAAAATAGATAAGTAAAATGTGAAAGATCTGTTCTCTCAGGTAATAATGGAGATTTTTTCGGTAGTTAGAGAGATGATAAGGGCATTTTGGTAAGCAAATTGAATTTTTAATCTTGCTTTAATAAGAAGGATTAAGTGAAAATTGGAAACCAAAGCTCTGATTTTCTTGGTAGACATGATTCATGTGAAATGATTCTGCATGCCCCTAGCATGACAAGCACCACTGTAATCTTGCGGTCTGCAGCTGGGCACATGGTACATATTCAGAAGCACCGCCTTGATAACAGGGACAGATAGGCCAGTGGATGCTAGAATGTACTCAGAGAATAGTGCCGGCTTGGTGCGCATATAAAGCTGCCTGTATTTATGAACTTAGGTCTCATGGCAAATTCTGCACAGCTTCTTGTTTAAATGGGACAACTAAGGCAGAGAGAGACTAGTATTGGCTCAAAGTGCACAGATAACAAATGTCACTTTGAGGCAGTGACTGAAGGTGAGATGTGGCTTTCCTGGTCCTTCTAGAAAATGAGCTCAGTTGGGCATTGCAATTGTGTATCATAATATTTCCCTAGAAGTTTGAGAGGGACTCTACTACAAACTGTTATTTGACCAGGAAACTTTTGTGTATTATTTATCCTTACAAATGTGTAACATCTCCTTTCTAATTAAGGTATTATGAATGGATACAAATAGATACAATAATAAAATAAAATAAAAAAATTTTATGTCATATTAGTGAAATATTTTTTAAATGCTAAAATGTCCAATTTTTCTGGGTATGGTTGTGCATAACTTTAACTCCAGCATTTGAGAGGCAGAGGCAGATGGATTTCTGTGAGTTTGAGACCAGCCTGGTTTACATGATGAGTGCTAATACAGCTAGTGATAAATAGGAAGATTTTGTCTCAAATAAAATAAAAATAAAATGAAATAAAACACCCAATACTACAATGATATAATACTTAATACATTTACATACTATTTAATGCTTTAGATTTTAGATGATAGAAGTTAGGTAGAGTTGTTTGGTAAATAAATTTATAGAATTCTTTAAAGCACCATAATGAAGTTAATTTTCTTAGTTCTACTTTAATTTTCTAAAGTTCAACTTTGGGGGAGTAATAATAATAATATTAACAATATGAATATTTTAAGTGAAGGAACTACTGGAAATATTACTCTCCTCAACCTCAAATTGTACAATAGAGATATAGTGATAAAACTAGCACAGTATTGACATAAAAACAGACACACTAAAAAATTAAATAGAATTAAAGACCCAGACATAAATCTACACATGTTTGGATACCTTATTTTTCATAAAGAAGCCAGAAATACACATTAGAAAAAAGAATGCATCTTCAGCAAAAGGTGTTGGTAAAATTGGATGTCTGCATGTAGAAGAATATGAAATAATCCATTCTTATTACCCTGTACAAAATTCAAGTCCAAATGGGTCATAGACCTCATCATAAAAACAGACAGAAACATTGAAGTTGGCAGAAGAGACAGTGGGGAATGGCCTTGAACTACAGGGTACAGGAGACAATTTCATAAACAGAACATCAATTATACAGACACTAAGACTGACAATTAATAAGTGGGACCTCACAGAACTGGAAAGCTTCTGTATAGCAAAAGACACAATCATTCAGACTGCACAGCAACCTACAGAATGAAAACACTAACAACACATATGATAAAGGACTAATATCTAAAATATATAAAGAACACCTCCAAAACTTGGAAATCAAGAAAATAAATGACTCAACTAAAAATGGTGTACAGATATTAAACAGAATATCCTTAAAGAAGAAACACAAATATCTGAGAAGAACTTAAAAATCCAACATCCTTAGTTAACATGAAAGTGCAAATCAATTCTATTTTGGGATCTCATCTTATACCAGTCAGAATTATAAAGATCAATAAAACAAATGACAGCTCATGCTGGCAAAGTTTTGGGGTTAGGGGAACACTCATCTATTGCTGGTGTGAGTATAAATTTGTACCACAACTATGAAAATTATTATGGTGTTTCCTAATGAAACTGGGAAGAACTCTACCTCAGAGCTTAGTAAACCACTCTTGATTACATACCCAAAGATCTCTATATCATATTACAGAGACACTTATTTTACTATATTCATTGCTTCTTGATTCATAATAGCTAGTAATTGGAAATGACTTAGATGTCCATCAATAGAGGAATGACTAAAGAAAATGTGGTGCATTTATACAATGGAATAATACCTGCTAAAAATAAAACCATGAAATTTGCAGGTAGATGGTTAATGCTAGAAAAATTCATCATGAGTGAAGCAAATTAGAACCGAAAGACAAAGAGTATGTAGAGTATATATTTGCTTGTATATGGATGTTAGCTGTTAAGTCTTCAATAAGCAGGTTACAGTCCATATAACTGCAGATGTTAGTTATTATGTAGGGAATAACAGGGTGGTAAGGATCCCCCTAGGAAGGGGAAATAGACTAGATAGCTATGGATAGATGAGGAGGGAGGGACAGGCATGGGAGGAGATAGTGGGAAGAAGGTGTAAGGAAGGGGATATGGGAAGGACTACTAAATCTACCGGCCAATTTTAAGGGTTGTATGGAAACCTACTACAGTTAAAGCTTCTAAAAATACAAATGTATGTGAAGGAAATCTAAATGCAATTAGCAAATAATAAGGGAGACAATGCCCCCTCTAGAAATGTTTTATCACCACGTAAAAGTTCCAATGGAGGTAATGGGTTACATCTAATTGAGTTACTGGCCAGAAGGGCACAATGAAAACCCCCAAATATCATAGGCTATTTATTGACAAGGTTGTTGGTTGCTGGGTACACATTGATGATAAGGCCCTATTGCTGAAGACAACACTTTTGTAACTCACTAAACATGAGTAAGTCAAGTTGATGCCTACTTCGAGTCTTCTTCACCTTTGCTGAAATGCTCATTGTACTGGAAAGTACTCTGCATATGACCAGAGGAGAAATGTAAAACCACCCCAGCTACAAACCCTTAACTGTACAATGATGACTTGCCTGCAAGACACACTGGCACATTAATGATACAAAAGCTGTGGCAGTAACCTGCCTTTGTCTGGCTGAATTGAAGGGTCACTCCATGAAATGGAACACATCCCAACAATATCATTGGTGTAGAAACTAAGACTAAATAGGCTAAGAACGTAAGGTCAAGCCAAATACAATTATTTTACTAAAGGGATGTAGCAATAAAATGACTCTTAATGATGGCCTGCTGTCAGTTTCTTGTTCAGCCATAATCAGAGAAGTATCCTTCTACAGTAGATTGAAGCAAATACAGAGACCCACAACTGCACAATGTGCAGAGCGACAGACCTTAGAACACCCAGCCCTAAATGGGATGTCTCCATCAAATTTCTTTCCTCAAGGCTCAAGGAGCTCTGAGAAAGAGGAGGCAGAAATATTCTCTAAAAGCCAGAGAGATGAAAGACACCAAGCACACAAACCCTTCTAGCCACAACAGGTTTAGTGCACACGTGAAGTCACAGAGATAGTGGCAGCATGCACAGCACTGCACAGCTCTAAGCCAAATGGAGTCCAGCTCAACCCTCACCCAGAAGCTAACTTCAACTGATAATCACGTTGTGAGCCGCGCAATCGTCTTGCCAGCAAGAACGCACGCGGACACCAGGATCCTGCTGCAGCAAGCATTTATTGCATCTTTAAGAGGAAGACCCCAAACCCCGAAAAGGCACTGCTTATACAAACCCTGGAGTGGCGTGTTCACCTCTGATTGGCTGTTTGCTCATTACCTCATGTGATGCCCAGGGATAGGCTGTGACTTGGCGCGCTCTGGCCCTTAGCACATGGGCAGACTACTTGTTACAGGGAGAAGACACTGGATGCTGGCGCCATCTTGTAATGGCGATTGAGCTAGCTCGGGTGTGGTTCTCCACATCCCCCCCCTTATTGTTTTAAATGATAGGCTCTGGCCGATGCCCCATGTCTTAGGCTAGCTGATGTGCTGTCCATTACCAGCACCAAGAGATCAGTGGGATCCTTTGGATCACTACTCATTGGTGTGCTCCTGGTTTATGGCATCAGCCTAATCCCGTCGTAGGGGCCAAAGGCAGCGGGCCTCGAGGACATATGGCAGTTTGACTCACTCTCCTGTGTGCAATGGGATAAGACCCCACGGGGTGCAAGAGCTAAGTCTCGCTGACCATTAGCTTTTAAGTATTTATTTTGTTTTTAGCATGCTGAGCCAAATATCGGGAGAGGCTCCTTGCTCTAGTGCAGCAAATGCTTGGGCAATTACTACCTTGTCACGTTTTTGTTGGGCTCTGAGCTTGAAACCATTCAGAGAAGAAACACTAAGCCAGCACACAAGGCAACACCAAACAGGCCAATTCCCACCCATTCCTTAAGGAAAGAAAAGGCTGAAGAAATCTAGGAGGTAAATTTAGTAAATCCTTGAGCCAGGGATGGATCCACTCGCGTCGAATTGACAGTCACGATAGCCAATCACAGCCGATTTCCTGTAAGATATTGAGACAACTATCGAGAGAGATTAGCAGCCTGAGTAATATTTTGATATTGAATGGAAGTCACACACAAGCCAGGATATTTCCACTCGCAGCCTACTTGTGTTAGCTGCCAAAGGGTATTTATTTGTTCTTACTCAGCTGCATCACGGCACCTGCTTCCATGCCTTTATAGTAATCTGATTCACCTGCTCAAAGACTTGCAATGGGTAACCAGTCTGTTGATTAGCAAAGCAACCTTGCCCCAAAAGCATATCCCTATCCCAGGCTTGATTCCCAGTTGCATGATTAGCATCTGCCTGTTCATTAGCAAATTAAAGTGAAAGAGGCTGTGATCCGTAAGTACGGACTCAGCCAAGGACTTTATAACCTTAAAATCCAAAGGCTCATGAAAAAGCTGACCCTATGCATCTTGAAAAACTGGATAAACAAGTGACAATTCAATTCTAACTGTAGGGTTGATAGTAGGCCCCGTATCCAACTCTCCTTTTCTGACTTTACCGAATGCTCCTCTTTTATCTGCTCTAATGCTGCCTGTCCTTCTAAGTCCTCTTTCTTAGAAGGGCTAAGCTCGTTCCCCTTTTCATCCTTCTTCTCTCCCAGGGCGATCTTTCCCTTACCTCTCACTTCCGAGGACTGAGCGTCTTTGGAAGGGTCTCTCTTCTTAGGCATGCCTTTTCTTTTTTGAGCTCCTAGTCTCCTATCCTGCTCTGTTTCTGACATGTTGTCTTGTAAGCAAAACGAAACCAAAAGAGCAAGACCAAACATACCTCTCAGAGCGTACCTTTGTCCTGCAGTTCTGAATCCTCCCTGTGAACGGGGAGGGGGGGTCCCCTCAGCGCCAGTGATGGTGAATTCCCGGGTTTCCAGCACCAACTGTGATCCACGAAATCGTCTCGCCAGCAAGAACGCACGCGGACACTAGGATCCTTCTGCAACAAGCGTTTATTGCATCTTTAAGAGGAAGACCCCAAGCCCCAAAAAGGCACTGCTTATATATACCCT
Organism: Montemys delectorum; assembly: GCA_019843815.1. Lineage (NCBI taxonomy): Eukaryota > Metazoa > Chordata > Mammalia > Rodentia > Muridae > Montemys > Montemys delectorum. The sequence continues at coordinate 10,703 of JADRCD010201684.1, forward strand.
GGAGCGGCGTATTCACCTCTTATTGGCTGTTTGCTCATTACCTCATATGATGCCCCGGGATAGGCTGTGACTTGGCGCGCTCTGGCCCTTAGCACATGCGCAGACTACTTGTTACAGGGAGAAGACACCGGATACCGGCGCCATCTTGTAATGGCGATTGAGCTAGCTTGGGCGTGGCTCTCTGCATCACATGCAAAGGAAAACTTAGTTATTGCCACTGAAGTCTCACTAGGTATACAAAACCACACTTAAGGGCAGGCCTTATGCCCAGCAGTACATGGCTAACACAAAACAAACTCAATGGTATTTTCGGAGCCTTTTGTCTCTTAATGCTTTCTCTGGACATTCTTTTTTTTTTCCCTTTTTTTTTTTTGTAACTTTACATGTCTTTTGCTTATGTAATGTGTTTTCTTTTTTGTTTTTAAATGGGAATTCTATGTGTGCAAATGAGTGTGTTTCTGTATATCTATATGTTTTCTTATGTTTCTTCTTTGGTCTTTTTTCTATTTGTTTGTTCTAATTTACCTTATTTTAGTTCATGTTCATCATTCCCATCATTTTATTATTACTTAGGTGCCTGTTTATTTCTTTCCTGTTTGTTTTCTAATGAGAGAGAGAGACAGGATATGAATTGGATGGGGACGACATGAGAGGATTTGGGAGTGGGGACACTTTAATCAGAATATAATGTATGAAAAGATAAACTTATCTCTAATAAAAAGAAAGATAATTAAACCTGCCAAATAAGTCCAGCCTAAGTGTCTTAGTAGCAAATATTTCTAAAATTAAACAATCCAAAAGTTGATTGTGTATTGTACAAAACCAGTTGGGAATCCTTAGTCAAGGGTTAAAGTTCATTAAAAAATACTTAAAGATTTCTGTAAAACTGTGTAACTAACTTTTCTTTTAAGATATGTGTCTGAAGCTGCATATATATATAATAATATTATATATATAGTTACATTTATAATATTATTGTATATTATATATACTATATTATTATATATGTAATAATTATATAATATATACATATATATTATATATATTGTCCCAGAAACCATAATAAATTCTGGAAACAAACAGCAGATAGAATAAGCATTGAAATGCAGGAGACTTTTGACAGAGTCTGCCTGGTTGGTATGAGAAGCCAAAATACTGACGGTGTGGCATCTGAAACAAAGGAGGCAAACTCTATGGCTTGTGAGAACTTTCCCTTCAGTTATGGAGCTTGTACTTCCAATGGTAACAAACTTGGAAAAGACTGTGGGAATCAGTGACAGAACCACCAGGCTACCTTCAATTCCTCCTTGGTCTCTGAATGGTTTTAGATAGCTTAGAGTAGGTTTCGCATCATTAAGCAGAAATAAAGAGGCTTTTTCTAATAGCTAGAGCCATTAGAATAGGACAAGCATATCTACATTTTACTCCTTTCATATATAATAAGTAACAAAAAGAAAGACTGAAGCACCGTGACAGAATCACTGATAGGGCTACTTGTGACTCTCATGTGACAATTCTCTTTGTGTTATGAAAGCAGTATTAGATTTTATTTTATTTTTTTAAGAACTCATGATGGTTTATTTTTATGGCAACTGCAGTGCCCGTCTTCATTCATACACAAACACCAAGTAACTGCAACAGACAAAGGATTCCAACTGCTAGAAAAAGAAGCTAGATTCCAACATATACCTATAGTTTAGATCTCAAGTGTCCCTCAAGTGTCCCCACACTAAAAGCATATCCAACAGCCCATGGCACTGTTGAAAGCTGTTGGGACCATTAAGAGTCAAGGCCCATGGGGGGACTTTTGAGTGTGTGTGTGTGTGTGTGTGTGTGTGTGTGTGTATGTGTGTTTGGTAGGGTTTCTTTGTGTAGCCTTGGCTACCCTGGAAATAGTTCACCCTACCACAGGCCTTGAACTCACAGCTATCTGACTGCTTCTGCCTCCTGAGGGATTAATGACATGCACCACTACAGCCTCGTTCCAGGAGAAGTCTTTAGATTATGAGGATCTTGCCTTTGGAGGATAGTGGAGTTCTGGCTTCTTCCTCTTTTTCTCTTGTATTTTACTGCTGTGAGCTGAATGGTTTTGCTCACTAGGTATTGCTACTATAACTGACAGTTTTATCATAAAGCCATGAAATGATGTCAATTGATCATGAACTGACACCTCCTAAATTGTGAGCTAAAATGAGCTCTTCTCTGTAAGTTGATTTATCTCTATATTTCTGTGGTAAGAGAAAGCTGCTAGAGTCCATGGCATTGAGTGTGTTATATGTCCTATGCCTTGCTTCCATTATTCATAAAATGGAGATAAGAGTGCATCATTCAGAGGACTAGAGAAATTTACATTTTAATTTCATAGGTTTATAACACTGCTAGACACATACATGCACCCTCTATGTGTTGTTACATAAAACATGTTGACATCTCTGAAAAATACCAACAAGAAAATCATTTTAACATTGCTGGGAGCTTATGGTAAAGGTTTTAACATTATGCTTCAGATCTTCCATATATGAGCTCTTGAACAGTGAGAAGGGCTGAATTTTCCTCAGCTGTCTTTGGTGCTTGGTCTACATGAGTGCATGATATGTTACCTTGTTGTCAAGGTAACAAGATTCAAGGTGGTTTTGTAAGATGACAACAGAATGATTTAAAGAGATAATTCTTGGAAATGCTTTAGAAGCAATTGTGCTAATAACAGATTTTAATGAAGTAAATGTATTCAAATATCAAAAACAGAATCAATTGTTCTGTAACTTGGTTGTGTTATTCAAAGGAGCACATGTTTTCTAAAAAGTGCCTGGCATTTTGTAACCCTGCAATAGTGGGGGCCAAACTTCTAAAAATAAGGATATGTGGAATTGGTAAATTTTATTCTCTTTGGAAAAAATACATAAAATAATGGTGAGTTTCACTTACTTGTGATGGGGAGATAGTATGTGCAGAAATTGATAAAATGATTCCTAGCAGTAGAAGGGTCTGTGTGTATAGCCACTTTCACCTAGCTACTCCAGGCCAAACTAAACTTAATAATACTAACAGAACAAACAGAAAATTCTAATTTGGGAACATATAACCTCATTTATATGTCACCTAATTTAAATTATTCCAAAGGATTATTACTATTTTGGCATCTATTATTTACAATTATGTTTATTCTTCTTTTAAGAAGCCAAGAAAAGAGGACAGACTGAGAAAATATATAAAGTGCTTTACAGGCCTATTATTATGTTTTGATCTTAACTAAACATAATTTTGAGTTAATATGATATATGAGAAACAAAGAAAAATGTTGGTTTATCCTCAATATGAGTGTTTAGCACAACCAGGGCCAACTTCATGCTGAGGGCCAGCTCCCCAAGGGGTGATTCCAGCCTTTCTCTTTCCTTGCATCACTTGCTCCAGATTCAAAGTCCAGGGCAAAGCCTGGGCTAAACTCTGCCCTGGTTTCACATAAGTGTCTGAGAACTTGATTTCCACCAAGCCCCACACCATGGGATCTCCTAATTAGAAAGTGCAAATACTGGATAGATAAAAAACAAACTCACAAACAACCCCCCACAACATCTTGAATATCTTTAAGATCAGTAGAGACCCTCTAGGAAGTAAAGTCTATACAAGCTGAGTGTGAAAACAGGAAGTAGTAAACACACCGATTGCTGGAAGTGAGTGTCCCCTTGATGTCCTTGAAGTTCATCTCTATGCCATTCATGGTGAGTTTGGCTTTCTATCATCTAGTGGAAAGAGGAGAAGGAAGAAATTCCTTTCCTTTCTTTTTTTAAATTCACCCCAAAGTTCTGTCTTTTCCTGAGTTTGGTTCTTACACTTAGTAGGTGTGGAAGTATAGCTTGCAGTCCTCTACTTAAATAGTTCTCTCAAGTAGCTCAGCAGAGATATGTCTTGTAACCCAAACTGCTAATTATTAAAATTTAAAATGTGACATATAGTTTTCTGTGCCTCTGGTTTGGGTTTTTAGTCTAAATTTGCAAACAAAGAAAATGTTCTCAGTAACGTTCAGTTGCTTTTACTTGAAGAAATCAGATGAATTGTGGTTGTCTGAATAAGAATGACTCCCACAAGCTTGTGTATTTGAATACTTGGTCACCAGTTTTTTGAACTATTTATACATATCTTGTTGGAAGAGGTATGCCATTGGGGTCAGGTTCTGAGGTTTCAAAAGTCTCATGCTATTTCCAGTGTGCTATCTGGTATCTACTTGTGGATCAAGATGTAAGCTTTCAGCTGTTTGTTTTGCCATCATGGACTCTAACCCTCTGAAACTGTAAGCCAAACCAATAACTTTTTTCATAAGTTGTCTGGGCCATGACATTTGATCATAATAATAAACTAAGTCATAAATTGATACAATAGGGTAGGACTAGAAAGAAGTTTAATGCTGTAAGTAAAGCTTAATGGATCATCCTAGCAGAAGCTTGGAAAACAGTAGTGCTGAGAGATAAGTATTATGGAGGCCCAGCTCCAAAGATTTCAATGATGAATAATGTTAGCAATCGGGATTGAGACCATTCTTACGTTTTGGTAAAGAATGTGGCTGCCCTCTTCTCATGTACTAAGAATCTGCCTGAGGCAAAATAGAAAACAGATGGACTAATTTCCTTGGTGGAGAGATTTCAAGACAGCCTAATACTGACTCTTTCATATGGTTATTAGACATAACTCTTATGCAGGTTTACAATGAAAAGGAGCAAGTGGGGCAAAATATACAATTTAAAGATAAATAGTACCAGGAAATTCAGTGTTGTAGCCAAGTCTTCTTATAAAAAAGATGACAAAGATAAAGAGAGTCTTGATATGAAATAGAATAAAAGGAAGGGTGACCTCTAGGCAAGATCCTACCCAACTAGGTATTCAACTTTAGAAAAGAAAAGATGTAAGGAATTTTCTGCTCCTAAAAAACAACAAAAGATCAAGCTGTTGCAAATGTGGTTCAAAGATGCCAGTGTTCCCTTCAAAATGATAGTCAAAATTGATAATGTTGTCCACCTTGTTCTGGATTTCAAATCAAGAAAGATACATGAGCAAAGGTATTGTGAAATCTTCCTCCATGGCTAAGGGGGGCTTAAGTGCCAGGTACGAGCCAGGGGAGTACCTGCATGGTGACCTTTACGTTAGGCTTATGAAAGTCAAAGTAAAGCCTAGATTACATCAGAGACCTCAAGGTGTTGATGCTGCCAAAGGAATGGGATATTAGCCAAGTAAAGCTGTACATAAGGAGTAGAACCAGTCCAAGAGAGAGAGAGAAACATGTAAGCAACAAAGTTGGAAGGACAGAGTTGTCTATGCTGCTTAAGGTAAGATTTGGAGTTGCAGAATTTGCAGTTTGACCTGATGAACTTTGGTCTTCTTTGGTTCTGTATTTCCTCACGAGGGTTCAATTCCTCTGTGTTGCTATGGTAATGAATACTATATGCATTGTATGTTGTAAGTATATAATTTGCTTTTTAATTGAACAAGGGTTGCAATTAGGATAGTCTTGAATCTAAGAAGAGACTTTATACATTTTTATGCTTTTGTTTGTAGGCACACTCCTCAGGCTACCAGTTATCTGTTACTCTTAAATCACTAGTAGGCACTGCTTTGAGTGCATTGTGGTACAGCATGCCAAATTATCTTTTCTTTCTTTCTTTCTTTCTTTCTTTCTTTCTTTCTTTCTTTCTTTCTTTCTTT
>JADRCD010201684.1:28530-38919 GCA_019843815.1 Montemys delectorum
CTCATGAATCTCTCTCTCTCTCTCTCTCTCTCTCTCTCTCTCTCTCTCTCTCTCTCTCACACACACACACACACGCACACACAATTTTAATCTAAGATGCTCATATGGGAGAAAACACATATTTGCTCCAAGTCTTGCTCCCTTGCTTACTTATCATAATGATTTTCAGTACTACCTATTCTCCTGATAATGTGTAGGGCAGTGGTCTGTTGAGACAACTTAGGCTCTGTCGAGTAATTGGCCTTGAGCTCTGGAGCCCTAGTGGGCAGTTTCTGACTGCAGGGGGCAGAAGAAGCTCGACTCTTAACTCCTGAGTCTTTGATTCCTGCTTCAGTCACAACCCCTCACAGCTGCCCTAGCAGATGTGTGCTCTATCAGGCAGACAATGTCCCAAGCTCCCAGCATTCTAGCTGAACCCTACACCCAGTCATCTGACCACAGCCAGGCATGCCAAGCCCCATACAATAAAAGGGGCAAATTGCTCCCTCCTCCCTCTCTTGCCCTCTTCCTTCCTCTTTTGCTCTCTCTTGCTCTTTGTCTCTTCTCTTGCTCTTTGTCTCCCTTTGTTTCCTTTATTCCTCTCTTGCCTTCTTCCTCATCTCTCTTGCTCTTTATTTCCTCTCTTGCCTTCTTCCTCTCTTTCCTGCTCTTTGTTCTCTTCTCTTGCCTTCTTGCTCTCTTGCTTTCTTTTCTTTTCTTTTCTTTTCTTTTCTTTTCTTTTCTTTTCTTTTCTTTCTCTCTCTCCTCTTCTCCTCTCCTTCCTCTCCTTTCCTTCTCTCTACTTGACTGGCCCATTTTCTCTTTCCTATAATTAAATATCTCATTTATACATTGCCTCCTTTTTGACTAATGCTCCCTGCCACAGAGCCTCAGCTGCAGACAGAGAGACCCAGGCCTCAGCAGCTAGCCAACCAGGCCCCACAACAATGTAATGATTTAATTTTTCTTATGACTGAATAAAATTCCATTGTGTATATATGTCACAGTTTCCTTTACCCATTCTTCTGATGGACATGTAGGCTAGACTGGCTGATCTAGATACTTTCTCTTCCATTTCTTTTTCAGTGTTTATGCACTAAATTTTCATTCATTGCTTTCAATTGTAAAAAGTAGTTATCTAAGATAAAGACAGAATGGAGACACTTCTTGGAGGGGTTCTTAATTTGTCATAATTTGACAGGAAGATAGGAGATGAATATAAATGGTAATAAGATGATGTTGAGCGAGAGAGGATTTAAGGAAGTGAGGAGACAGACTGAGGATAGCTACCCTTCAGAAAGAATAATGGACTTGGATTTGCAATCTTCTTGAAGAGGGTTGTGTTGGAACCAGGTTAGGACAGATGCATAGTGTTTCACTCTACACAGCCAAGTGTATCCTAGGGGAACAAGTTTTTTAAGTTCAGCCATAGTTGCAATTCATAAAAGATGTTATGAATTCTCTTTTGGCGTCCTGCTCTCAATGTGGTAATTAATTCAGGTTCTAGGGTCTGTAAGGAAAAAAAAAAGACCTTTTCCCCTTTGATATCAATTTTCATCTGACCTTCCCACCTCCTTTCTCTTCTGTTTGCAACATTTATCCTGAACATCCTTGTATGAACCTCAGGAATTAGGTAGTGGGTTTTGAGGAGCTGTTTCCTAGCTGAGTTTTCAGATTTGGGATTCCAGTGTGTTGCAGGGATCAGCTTGCTATAAGTGCTTCCAAGATTTGAAGGGCAAGGAGTCAGCAGCTTGGCCAACTATAGAGGGCCACGTGTCTACAGCAGGGAGAACTCAGGAGAACCTGTCTTGTGGCTGTGCTACTATTTTTCTTCCTGAGCCTGGGATTGGAGGTGCAGTAGCCCTTCTCTCTCTCCCTTTGCCAGTCTCTTGTCTTGAATGATGGGGGAGGGAAGACAATCACAGTCAATATCTGTAGTGTTTAGAAATTGCCAGTTTTTCATGTAAAAGAATCCTAATGATAGAACTAAAAAATGATCTGAGCTAAATGGGATTTTTATTCCTTTTTTACATAGAGAACTGAATACACAATGAGGAAGGGAAGTAAATACTGTCATTCAACTTAAATGAAATCAACATAACTTGAAAATAATTTTCTTATACATCAAAGATTTTAAAGGTACAGTTGGAGCATAAAAAGATTATTCAAAAGAATTAAATTCATGGTACTGAGCTACCTATGAAAATAATCTCTTAATGAGATTTGGGATGATGGCAGAGTTCCTAAATGATGTGTAGAAGGCAAAAAAATAGATTTGGTGGACACATGAATGCAGTAATTTTCAGAAAAAGAGCTATTAGATAATCCTACCTATTCTTTGTGGTAAAGTAATTTTTGTCATTAAAGACTAGTCTTCTTTGAATGTGTGCACTGATGAACACAAGGCCTCTGAAATCAAACTCTATTCACACACATACAACAGCACTCATTAGTCACAACAAACTGGTAATTTTTGTAATGAATTTACTGTACATCTGTTTGGCAGTCAGAATAGTGTTTTCCAATGTCACAGTGCACTACTTTCAGAACATTTTCTCATTTCCTCCATGGCCTGTGTTCTTATTTCTTATATTCATATATTATATTGTTTTCTCTTAAATCTTAAGCTCTTACAATGGTCATGCTGATATATTCACAGTACACTGAGGATTGAATTGAAATAATACCAAATATTGAAGGAATCAGTGCACTGAAAATACAAAAGTTTGGGGAAAGTTTTGTACCTATTTGGCAATAATGAATTTTTATGTTTTTGTGCTATTGAAAAATATTATCGGTGCTTTTCTTTAATAATTAATGTAGTGACCACAGTGTGAAAACACAGCCATGTTGCCAAGGAGTCCAGGACACCTGTCTTCAAGGATAGCATCTTCTGTGTTTTCAATTTTTTTATTGGATATTTTCTTTATTTACATTTCAAATGTTACCCCCTTTCCAAGTTTCTCTCCCTCCCAGAAACACCCTATCCCATCCTCCCTCCCCCTGCTTCTACGAGGGTGTTCCTCCACCCACTCACCCACCCACCCACCCACTCCTACCTCCCTGCCCTTGATTATCCTACACTGGGGCATCTATCAAGTTTTCATAGGACCAAGGAGCTCTCCTTCCATTAGTGCATGACAAGATCATCCTCTGCTACATATGCAGCTGGAGCCATGTGGACTCCTTTGTTGATGGCTTAGTCCCTGGGAGCTCTGGGGGGTTTGGTTGGTTGATATTGTTGTTCTGCTTATGGGGCGCAAACCCCTTCAACTCCTTCAGTCTCTACTCTAACTCCTCTATTAGGGAACCCCATGCTCAATCCAATGGTTGGCAGCTAACATCTGCCTCTGTGTTTAAAAGGCTCTGGCAGAGCCTCTTAGGAGATAGCAATATCAGGCTCCTGTCAGCATGCACTTCTTGGCATCCACAATAGTGTCTGGGTTTGGTAACTGTATATGGGATGAATCCTCAGGTGGTTGAGGCTCTGGGTGGCCTTTCCTTTAGGTTTTAATAATTGGGTTTATTTTTTCCCCCATATCATGTGTCTCTGTGAGGTTCATGTCACTCTCAGTGCCTGTATATACAGTGATAAGATAACCACTTATGACTAAATGCTTACATGGCCCTTTGTTTGTGTATAAAATGAAGAAAGAACATTTTAATTTTTTATTTTATTATTTTATTTTATTTTAATTATTTTGGATTTTCAAGACAGTGTTTCTCTATATAGTCCTGGCTATTCTGGAACTTACACTGTAGACCAGGCTGGCCTTGAACTCAGAAATCCACCTGACTCTGCCTCCCAAGTGCTGAGATTACAGACGTGCACCACCACCCGGCCTTTTTAATTTTTTAAATTTTTTTTAAGAAAGAACATTGTAACACCCAGCTCTCCCAATATTCTCTGAGCACATTCCCGTTGGTATGGTTCAGTTGGAATCAAGCCTGACATAGGGCAGCGATTGACTATGTCCTAAGCATACCTGTGAGATATGGATTACTATGGTTTGGGATTAGGGACTTCTAAATAAAGTCACCAAACGTCAATTGACTGATGAGTTATATATATATTGAGTATGTTTTCCTTGACAAATTATTTTTGAGTGAAGTTTAATTTGTCATTGTCAGGATACTTTATGAGGCATTCATGTGTTTTTTTTTAATTAGATATTTTCTTTATTTACATTTCCAGTGTTATCCTCTTTCCTGGTTTCCCTTCTGAAAACCTCTATGACATCCCCCCACCCCTGCTTCTATAAGAGCGTTCCCCCACCCATCCACCCGCTCCTGTTTCCCCTTCCTGCCATTACCCTACTCATTGTGGTTTTTTAACCTTCATTTTTCACATCTGTAACTAGAGAGAGAGAGAACTAGAGAGGTGACAAGGGACAGCAGACAGGAGAGACACCCGACTCTAGTCTGCTTTTGCTTTTTTAGTAGTTTTATTTATGACATTGAAAGCTAGGCATGGTGGTGCAGGCTTGTACCTACAGCACTCAGAAGGCTGAGACAGGGTGATTGTGAGTTTCAGGAGAGCTTGAACTATATACCAAGTTTCAAGCTAGCCTAGACTAACTATATACCAAGTTTCAACCTAGCCTAGACTACACCATGAGGCCCCGTCTCAAAAACAAAAACAACAATGTTAGTAAAACAGATTGCGGTTCTATGAATTTTGTCAGCATACATGGAGTCTTTTACAAGAAAGCCTCGTCATCAATAGACAAATGCTGTTGACTAGTTAATACTCTAGTCTTAGGTTCATGAAGTTCTCACAGGGAACAGGTTAGAATCAGCTACCACCAAAATGTGAATTCTTTGTCTTTCTATAATATATTAAATGTTAGATGGTCATCTATGATATGTTATTAAATAATTTGTATGAAATACACCAAGTGTTTGTGTGTATTTTGTATTGGCAGATGGATATGTGTATGTGCATGCACATGCGTGTGTCTGTGTGTGTACATGCACACATGCATGCATGCACATGACCACACACAAGCATGTGGAAAGGTGAGAGATCAGCATTGGGTATTGTACTGGCTAGTTTTGTGTGTCAACTTGACACAGGCTGGAGTTATCACAGAGAAGTGAGCTTCAGTTGGGGAAATGCCTCCATGAGATCCAGCTGTGGGGCATTTTCTCAATTAGTGATCAAAGGGGTAGTGCCATCCCTGGGCTGGAAGTCTTGAGTTCTATAAGAGAGCAGGCTGAGCAAGCCAGGAGAAACAAGCCAATAAGGAACATCCACTCCATGGCCTCTGCATCAGCTCCTGCTTCCTGATCTGCTTGAGTTCCAGTCCTGACTTCCTCTGGTGTTCAACAGCCATGTGGAAGTAAGCTGAATAAACCCTTTCCTCCCCAACTTGCTTCATGGTCATGATGTTTGTGCAGGAATAAAAACCCTGACTAAGACAAATTGGTACCAGAAGTGGGGTATTCCTGTGACAACCTGACCATGTTTTGGGGAGGACTGTGGAAGGACTTTGGAACTTTGAGCTAGAAGAGCCACTGTTAAGAACTCTGTGGAATGTCTGTGGGAGCTTGGAAGATCATGTTGAGAACAGTGCAGAGATGGAGTTCTGGCTTGTGAAATTTCAGAGGGAAGATTAAAGACTCTTATCAGGGCCATGTTGTTTTGATTGTGAAGATTCTGTGGTTCTGGTTAGCTGGGGATGAAGTATCATCTGTGATTAACAAGATACCAGAACTACTAAAGAGAGAACTTTGCATTGCTGGGACTATTGATGCTGGTTAGCTGGAGCTAAGAAATTAGCGGTGATTAAAAAGAGACCAGCATCATTGAGGTGACATCTTCTGGGAAGTGTTTTCTGAGAGCACTGAGAGGCTGTGTTCCAGAGGTAGCCAAGGTTGTACCTTGTGCTGCAACAGGACTTGGTAATGTGTAAGAGTCACCCAGGTGGTACTGGTTTTGACAGCATGAAGGGGTCATGGAGAGCAGCTGAGGCTCAGCACAGTGAGAGGCCATGGAAGGCCATTGGTAAAGGTGCAGCCTCAGTTTGCAATTCATGTCCCAGGACTAAAGGTGTCATACAAAGGAGTTGAGGCTTGGCACCATGAAGACAGTCTATGAGAGGCTACTGGTAAAGCCTAGTTACAGCAGTGTTTTGGGAATGCCAGTACCATACAGTGACCACCAAGGACAGCAGCAGCAATAGAGTACAGGCATCTGGAGCCCAGAAGATAAAGATGTGTGCTACAAAGGGCAGAGCTGGAGAAGTGACCAAAGCCCTTGGAGGAGCCCAGAAGATCGTGAGTTAGATCCCAGACATTAGTTTTGCTTTTGATTGTGACTGTGCCCTGATATTTTTCCCTCTTAAAGGAAGAATGTATTTTAGTGGAGCCCACAGTTAAGAGACTTTAAATTTTAAAAGATATTGGACATTTTAAATTGATTAAACTTTTAATATGTAAAGACTGTGGGACTTTAGATCTTGGGGATAAATAAGAACATAAGGGTTGAGGCTTAATAGTGATGTGTTTGTGTGTCAAGTTGACAAGGGGTCAATTGTACTGGCTAGTTTTGTGTGTCAACTTGACACAGGCTGGAGTTATCACAGAGAAGTGAGCTTCAGTTGAGGAAATGCCTCCATGAGATCCAGCTGTGGGGCATTTTCTCAATTAGTGATCAAAGGAGGTAGGGCCCCTTGTGGGTGGTGCCATCCCTGGGCTGGAAGTCTTGAGTTCTATAAGAGAGCAGGCTGAGCAAGCCAGGAGAAACAAGCCAATAAGAAACATCCACTCCATGGCCTCTGCATCAGCTCCTGCTTCCTAATCTGCTTGAGTTCCAGTCCTGACTTCCTCTGGTGTTCAACAGCCATGTGGAAGTAAGCTGAATAAACCCTTTCCTCCCCAACTTGCTTCATGGTCATGATGTTTGTGCAGGAATAAAAACCCTGACTAAGACAGGTATTGTTTCTTAGGATGAACATTTTGCTTTCTGAGACTGTCTCTTACTAAGATCTGGATTTTGCTAATTAGGCTAGGCTGCCTGCCTCCTGAGTTTCAGGGATCTGGTTGTCGTTGCCACTCTAGCACTGGGATTACAAGCACAAGCCACTGGGACTATTTTTTTTTAACTGCTTGTGCAGGAAGTAGTTTCCCATGCCCCTGACTATCTCTTCAGACACAACAAAGTATTATCAAGATTTTTTTCACAAGATCATAAAGAAATTGTAATGACTCTTAAGCTTTTGGACATTTACATACACTGGGATGTCAGGCATATATATATATATATACATATATACATATATTTGAGATATATATATCTCAAATATACAGTTATGAGCACATAGGATATCTTTTTTATAGTTTTTTATACATATATTTATATATATATATATATATAGTATTGAATGTATAAAAAACTAATATAAAGAGAATATCATTATGGGTCAAAATATTAAGAATTAAATATTGCTCTTACTATATTCTAGCCTTTTGGCTTTAGTTAAATTTAACTTTCTAACCCTTAGCTTCTTTAGCAATATAACAGATTAACAATCAGCCCTCTGAAATAGGTAGCCAAAATAGCATTGTGTGTTCAACAATAGCAAAAAATTATAAAAGATGAAGCAATAGATTCACTATTCAAAAGAGATAAGAGCAATTTTCTCAATATTTCTAGTGTTCTTTTTCATGGCTTGAAATGAAAGGACTTGCAGTTCGTTCCCCAGCAGGGACATCTTTTCTGAATATGTTTCAGAAGCATTAGGAAATATCTCTTTGTTACTGGTTATGTAGTAATAATAATGGGATGTAGAGCCCTTGCCAACAGTTATACTTTTGTACTGTGGTTGCCTTGTACTGGGGACTGACTCATTACAGCATACAGTCACAGACTGAAACATATGCTATACCTCCTTGTCTGTCTGTCTGTCTGTCTGTCTCTCTGTAAACATTCTAATTAAGAAATTGCATCTTAAATATCTTTTGTTTTAAACTGTAGACATTTTGAGAAACCAAATTACAATTTGACTAAGTTAAAAAAAATCCCAATGTCAATATCATTCTGATATGTGGTGCTCTGGGGTTTCTGGGCTTTCAAAATTATGTGCCTGTGCCTCTCAGCCAGACTTATGCTGTGCTCCGAGGCAGCACATTGTGTGTCTCATGGATCTTCTTGTTGGATGTATGGTGATTAATGAGAACAATAATCAATTAAGAACTCATTTATTACACTCCATTAAACCAGTGATCTATTGACACTCACAAGATATAAGCACAGAATACAATTTAATGATTAGAATAGGATAGTACATTGGATTTAAGAAATGATGTTAACTCACTGGAGAAACTGACAAAAATGATTATTTTTGTGCCATACAAGAGAGCTTGCTAGCTACATATGAACTTTAACCAAAGGAGAGCTATGAATTTTAAATAGTGGAATGTCATCAGCTTGTTAAAGAGTGCTATATTCTAAGAACCTTCTCTAAAACACTGCAGAAATGAAGAGAAAACCCATGAAAGGTTATGCTGGTAGAAAACAATGTTCATTTTGTGTTTATAATGCACTTACTATGTACACTGTGCTAAAAGCTAAATGAGAAAGTTTTAAGATAAGTTCTGAACAGATTTAAGTAAGCAAAACAACAACCAATATCTAATTTATCTTTCAGTTCTGAAGGGCTTTTAAATGATTAGAACAAAACACATTTATTTGTTAAATCACATCTGGCCCTCACCTCAGCTTTAAAGAACTTAAACAATGCCTCTATTTCATAGATAGGAAAATGAAATTTGGGGTGTGTTTTATTGGGAAGAGTCAAGGTTGTGGAAATGACATAGCTATGTGTGGGACTCCAGAAATTCGATGCCACTCTGAGGGAGTGCTTAGAAACTTAGGAAAAATAGAAAGCTTCCCTGCAAGTTCATATGTCTGTTGATATAGATAAGTGCCACTCTCAGACCTCATCAGAGAAGTTCCTTTGAGCAGTGGAGAATGATTATCCAACTGGTTTAAGTGGAGTAAACAGCTGTCTATGAAGTATTCAACCATAAATGGACATCCTCATCATCCTGTGTCCCCAAATCTCAGGGATCACCTTGGAAGAGGGAGGTGGAAATATTTTAGGAGCCAGAGGTTTAGAGAACTAGAGCAAAACAATGTCTTTTGCATGTGGCAGGATACTGCACTCATGAAATCACAGTAGCTGTGGTTGCCTGCATAAACTCTGAATAAGATGAAGCCAGTCGATATTTTAGTATGGAGGGGAGAGAGTCTCACTGGGTTCTACCCTGTAGCTGAGGAGTTATGGACAGTTGATTGGTTCAGGGAGGAAGAGTCAGTTTTCTTTAAGAGTCTGGCACCAGGTAGGTTGGCAATGCTTCCGTGGATGGCCCCACACTCAAGGGAATATGGGCAGCACAAATAGGACTTGATGAGTCATCAAAATTGGGAGCAGAAGGAAGAAGGATGAATAGAGAGGTGACTTGACCAAAATACATCATGTACTGTACATGTATGAAATTCTCAATATAGACATGTGTACATGTATCAAATTCTCAATATAGACATATATACATGAATGAAAGTGTAATAAAAGTATTATATTTAAAAGAAAGAAAAGTATAAGAGCCTTTTTATGAATCTTTGAGGTATTTCAGGCCCTCATCATTGTGACAGATGACTGTGGTAGCAGCTATCAAGGCTGTTAGATTATCTACAGTGCACAGGAATTCTGTGTAATCAAGACTAGTCCTGTGACTCCCATAAATTCTGATTGTCTAACCAGGCATTCATGTGTCATAAAGTTTCCTGTACCTAGTTGAATCTAGCTGCCAAACCATTTCTCCATATGTAAGCACACTTCATTTTGTATGGCTTTATATATACTGCATTTTTCATGACTGCAACTGCTGAGTAAATCAAGAGAAGATTACACCTAAGCTCATCACCTTACAAAGAATTGCTCATTATTTTGAAGAATTATACCTCTGAAGGAAATGCCAGTGCATGATACCAGCATGGGACTTATTTTATGAAAACCTCAGCTGTTGTGATTTCCTATTTCCAGGTATGTGTCACCTGCTTTCATCATATCTTATAAGTAGTGTCCTAGGAGTTCCATGATGAAATGTATATTTAATTACAAATTGCCTTCCACTTGTTGTTCCTGGAAAATATAGTCATGGTGAAATTATACCTCTTTGTATAGTGCTGTTTCTATGTCTACTTTCAGAAATATTTCTGGAGAGATGGTTCAACAAGTAAAAAAGTTGCTGATCCAGCAGAGGACCTAGATTCACTTCCAAGTACCTCCATGGTGGTTCACAAACCTCTCTATCTCCACTTCCAGGGAACCTACTGCCCACCTCAGGGCTCTTCTTGTGCTGAACACACACACACACACACACACACACACACACACACACACA
>JADRCD010201684.1:39019-63556 GCA_019843815.1 Montemys delectorum
ACACATGTACACACAGACACACATACACACACACATACACACATACACACATGTACACATACACACACATACACACATACACATGTACACACATACACACACATACACACACATACACACAGACACAGACACATACCCACTATCACCACTAACAACAATAACAACAACAATATCAACAACAGCTATTATGAAAGAACAATAAGCTATGAATTTGAGCAGCAGTGGGAGGGACAATGGATGAATTGGAGTGAAGAGGGTAGAGGGGCATGTTGTAAATACTCTATTCATATATGAAATTTTCAAAAAAAGGAAATACAGTAAAATGATAATACATATTTTCAAGTAACTTAACCAACATGTTTGTCTCTTTTGACACTATTGGACAATGTCCTTCTGTATTTTTGAATGTTAGATCGCATCTGTCTCCTAGTGAGTTACCATTTGACTTGATATTCATATGACCTTTCATTCATGGGAATGCTGTTGGTTGGTTGTGGGGAGGGGAAAAGGGAAAGAAGGAGTTCTCTACTTTTCTTTTTATAAGAATATTAATCACATTGTTTCATGGTTTCATCTTTATGGGATTATTGAATCTTAATTATCTTCATTGCTTCGTTTCTGACTTTATGTGTAAGCACAGTCACATGGGTGCTGTAGATACAACATAAGAATGTAGGGTCTGCACAGTTTAGTTCACTGACTTTGAAGAATCAAGTAAGTGAACACAAATATTTGATAACAAAATTAATTTTTCTTGGGATTAATTTCAAAATTCAGAATTGATGCTGTTAAATATTTGAATGTTTTTTAAAAAAGATTTATTTATTTATTTATTTATTTATTTATTTATTATTTACTGTAGCTGTCTTCAGACACACCAGAAGAGGGTATCAGATCCCATTACTGATGGTTGTGAGGCACCATAAGGTTGCTGGGAATTGAACTCAGAATCTCTAGAAGAGCAATCAGTGCTCTTAACTGCTGAGCCATTTCTTCAGCCCCTTGAACATTTTCTTTTTTTAATTTTTGAATTTTTATTTATTCTTTTTTTATTCAATATTTTATTCCTGCCCCCCCACCTTCCGACTGTTCCACATCCTATACCTCTCCCTAGTACCCTGTCTCCATGTGGATGTCTCCACCTCCCACCCCACCTGATCTCTAAACTCCCTGGGGCCTCCAGTCTCTTGAGGGTTAGCTGCATCATCTCTGAATAAACACAGGCCCGGCAGTCCTCTGCTGTATGCATGTTGGTTGCCTCATATCAGCTGGTGTATGCTTCCTGGTTGGTGGTCTAGTGTTTGAGAAATTTCAGGGGTCCAGATTAATTGAGACTGCTGGTCCTCTTACAGGATCGTCCTTCTCCTTAGCTTCTTTCAGCCTTCTCAAATTCAACATCAGGGGTCAGCTGCTTCTGTCCATTGGTTGGGTGTAAATATCTGCATCTGATTGCATCTGACTCTTTCAGCTGCTTGTTGGGTCTTTTGGAGTGTGGTCATGCTAGGTCCCTTTTTGCGAGCACTCCATAGCCTCAGTAATAGTGTCAGGCCTTGGGACCTACCCTTGAGCTGAATCCCACTTTGGGCCTGTTGCTGGACCTTCTTTTCCTTAGGCTCCTCTCCATTCCCATCCCTATAATTCTTTCAGACAGGAACAATATAAGTCAGAGTTGTGACTGTGGGATGGTAACCCTCTCCCTCACTTGGTGTCCTGTCTTCCTGCAGGAGGTAGGCTCTGTAAGGTAGGCTCTTCCTACTGTCAGGCATTTCATCTAAGGTCTCTCCCTTTGAGTCCTGAGAGTCTCTCACCTTCCAGGTCTCTGGTGCATTCTGGAGGGTCCCACGGACCTCCTACCTCGAGGAAGTTGCCTTTTTCAATTCTTTCTGCTGGCCCTCAGGGCTTCAGTCCTTTTTCCTCACCCAATACCAGATCAGGTTTCCCTCTCCCCTGACTCTCTACCCTGTCCATCCACTTTCCCTCCCAGGTCCCTCCTCCCCACTTGTGATTGCTTTCTTCTCTCTCCCAAATGGGACTGAGACATCCTCACTTGGGCCCTTCAGCTTGTTGACCTTTCTGAGTTCAGTAGACTGTATCTTGGGTATTCTGCACTTTTTTTTTTTTTTTTTTTGGCTAATATCCACTTATTAGTGAGTACATACCATACATTTTCGAAGTCCTTAGTGATCAGAGAAAGGCAAATCAAAATGACCCTGAGATTTCACCTTACATCAATCAGAGTGGCTAAGATCAAAACCTCAGGTGACAACGCATATTGGTGAGGATGTGGAGAAAGAGGAACACTCCTCCATTGCTGGTGGGATTGCAAACTGGTATAACCACTCTGGAAATCAATCAATCTGGAGGTTCCTCAGAAAATTGAAAATAGATCTACCTGAAGACCTAGCTATACCACTCTTGGGAATCTACCCAAAAAATGCCCTACCAGGCCACAGGGGCACATGTTCCACTATGTTCATAGTGGCTTTATTTGTGATAGCCAGAAGCTGGAAAAAACCCAGATGCCTCACGACAGAAGAATGGATACAGAAAAAAATGTGGTTCATTTACACAATGAAATACTACTCAGCTATTAAGAACGAGGACATCCTGAGTTTTGCAGGCAAATGGATTGAACTAGAAAATATCATCCTGAGTGAGGTAACTCAGACCCAAAAGAACATTTTCTTAATATATATTATGTTATAATATTTATTTGTAAAATCTTCTCAGTCTATATAAAGCATGATTGCCTCATGATGAGTGTGCCTTAACTCCAGTTAGAGAGCTGTTGGTTACTATACTATGCTGGTTGTTGTTATCATTTTTAGGTGTCATGGCTGTGTAGGAATACTGGTTGCTTCTCTCCTTTGGAAGCTTGCATGTCACCTTGTGGTAACCATAAATGCTCATCCTCAATGAGAAGGTTTTTAGGTCAGATCTAGCTAGGTGTCAAAGCCTGATAGGACTACTGAAAACATACGTACAAGTAATATTATGCAGAGTGATCAGGATGTATTCATATGTATCATAGTTGTTTGAATGACATTGACCCTTATGGGCTCAGATATTTCAATGCTTGGTTCCTAGTAGATGGAACTGCTTTGGGAAGAATTAGGAGATATGGCTTTGTTGGAGGAGAAATATCAATGAAGGTGGGCTTTGAGGTTTAAAAAGCCCATTCTATTCCTAGTGAATTTCTCTCTTTCTGCCTCTAATTTACAGGTGAGACATAATCTCTCAGCTACTTCTCTAGTGCCATGTCTGACTGCTTGCTGCCGTGTATCCAACCATGGTGATCATGGACTCACCCCCTGAAGCTGTAATCAAGCCCCCAGTTAAGTGCTTTTTAAAAATAAGTTGTTTTGGTCGTAGTGTCTCTTCACAGCAATAGAAAAGCAACTAAAACACACACACACACACACACAGTAATAACAAGTAAAAAGAGGCTATGAATTTGGAGGAAAGTTAGGGTTACATGGGAGGGGTTGAAAGGAGGAAGAGGAAGAGGAGAGTGATGTAACTATAATTTCAAAAAAGAAAACGAATAAAATAAGGTTGATAATTCATTGTGAGAAGAGAGTCTGAAACACCCCAACTTCCAGGAAAGGTCTAGGACTGTTGCACTAAAGACTAATTTTTAACACCAAGTTTGGCAGTACGACGACCATTCAAACTACTTAAGCTTAATGTATAATTAGGAAAGGAAAAAAGCTAGCTTCGAAGGACATAAAGTACTCCTGAGTTTTACTGGTGCCAAAAGAAGCTTATTTCTATTCATGACATTCCATTGCTGCTTTAGTTTGATTTACTTTACTTTTCTAATTATAATCAACCATCAGCGAGTGCTTAGAGCAGCGGTTCTCAACATGTGGGTCGCGGCCCTCTTGGGGGGGGGGTGCAGACTGAGCCTTTCACAGTGTGCATATCAGATATTCTGCATGTCAGCTATTGACATTATGACTCATAAAGGTAGCAAAATTACAGTTATGAAGTAGCAACAAAAATAGTTTTATGGTTGGGGGGGCACCATGACAGGAGAAACTATTGAAAGGTTGAAGCATTAGGAAGGTTGAGAACCACTAGCTTAGAGAGAGTTGTAAGTTGAAGGAGTGACTCATGGAAAAAAATCTAATCAAAGTTCTTTAGTTGAAGATGATGGCAAAAAAAGGAATTATTTATTGAATTTTGGGTTGTCATCTAGAGCCAATTAGCAATTTTGCGGCTGAAATCATAGTAAGTCTGATTTAGATTTTATATAAAGGCAGTTTGGTGTTACAGTCTTCAGAATAACTCAGCATGCTCTGTGCTTCTAGGACACAGGATTTTGTCTTTTCACGGGAAGTCATTGCCTCAAACCAAGGCATTAAAAAGAAGCTCTTCCTGAAAAGTCTGATGATTCCCCCCGCCCTTTTACTGTAAAAATCAAATATGTGATTCTGGGTCAAACTGTGAATGACTTCCTCAGGGAATTAAAAACCACTTGTGGGGAACGATTTAATGGATTTTCGTTATTTTTCTGCAAATGCAGTTACACTTTAAGACCTTCTTTGAGATTGTTTTGTTCTTTTTTTCACATTAATTAATTTACTTTTTCACTTAAAATCCCTATCTCAGTCCCCCTCCTCTTTGTCCCCCCTCATACAGAGGCTCCCTTGCCCTCCCTTCTCCCTCTCCCAGAAGAGAGAAGAGGAAGTCTCCCCTCTGGGTACCAACCCACTCTGGCACATCAAGTTACTGTAGGACTAGGCACATCCTTTCCCACTGAGACCAGACAAGGCAGCAGTTAGGGGGGCAGGATCCGCAGGCTACAAAGTCAGGAACAGTCCCTGCTCTAGTTGTTGGGGGACCCGCATGAAGACCAAACTGCACTTCTGCTATATATATGCATTGTTCTTTATTCACCATCATTCTTGCGTTAGACTTGGGAGGGGTTCAGCTGTGAGAATCAGAGAACATATTGGGAGTTCAGGAATAAGGCTAAATGCTTCTGTCTCTCATCTTCCCTTCCTGTCCTGTCTGCTCCCCACTCTCCCTCCCTCCCTTCCTTCTTATTTATTCTTGGCAGTTGTCAATCCTCTACCTTCTGAGGATCTGTGTGAGATGTGAATTGTAAGCTGGGGTCTTTAGCAGAAGATTCCCCAATGCTAGGTAGAGAACTTCTGCCCAGCGTTCCAAGGATTGTCTCTCCCTGTGTCTACTTCTCTTGAAGCTAAAACTTGGCTTTGATCTCTCTCTCTCTCTCTCTCTCTCTCTCTCTCTCTCTCTCTCTCTCTCTCTCTCTCTCTCTCTCTCTCTCTGTCTTATTAACAACCTATACCTCTCATGTTCTTCATCTGCTTCTCGGGCTCCTGTTTGTACTTTCTTTGGTGTTCAGCAACCACTTCAGACACCCTATGTGTATTGTATTTCCCAATTACAAAATAGAGATCTAAAATACTCAGCTAAGCTTTTTTACAGGAATCCAGTTTACAGGCCACTGGGCATCCGAGAGGCGGAGTGCCCACTCACTTCCCAATTAGCTTTGTCCCAAGTGGGACAAGAAATACGAGTCACACAACCTGCCTTTCTCTGCTAGGAAGCCATGGTGAATTTCTTCAGCAGGTCCTGTATGTAGAGCCTTTTCCTTGGAAGGCACGAGAGGCAAAATGATTGATGTGCATGGTGCAGCAGTAAGCCTCAGGCCCTAATGATTTGTTAGGAGCTGAGCCATCACTCTGTGTGTCTAGGGAGGCTGTGTCTCAGGAGATACCCAGGCGGCATTCTCAACCCCCTGCGAGCTTCGCTGTTAGAATGTGATGCCCAATGGGAAAGGAAAGCTTTCCTGTAACCTGTAACATTTAGTGATTAGCAAGGGAAGGCGTTCCTGTGTCGTGACTTTATCTATTTTGGGAGACTGCATGGGAATATTGATCAATTTTTACCACAGGAACAGAGACCAGTGTTGCAGCGTTTCCCATTCTCCTTGGCAACCACATGCCATGATTCTCTTTCTCAGCAGGCATTTGAAGACAGATCTACGATAATTAAATGTAGATTAAAGTGTGACAAGACTTAATAAAAACCTTTATGCTTCCAAGGAAACTGTAATTAGTGAAGCTTAAATTTGAGACAAAAGAAAAAAAACCAAGGAAACTATGAACTATTATTATTTTTTCTCCCACTAGTTATCTGTAAGCCGTGGATTTACTCACGACTTTGAAAGAAAAAAGTGCTCTTCTAGCTCAGTGGAAATTCTGGTGTGTTTGAGTATGGGCTAAATAATAGAGTATTTGAATGAAAGTTCTGCTATATCCATGTGAGTCTGCAGCTCATTCTATCTCACTTAGACTTGGAATTACACAGGCGAGATCCCCGGATGAGTTGGTGCTCTTGCTTCCGGGAGCAGAGTTGGAGGATTTTTTTCATGATAAAGGTCCATGACTATACTAAAGCTCTGGTTTGCCAGGCTATTTTGTATTTAAAAATAGCATGTATTGAAATAATTCATTTCTTACATTTTCTTGTGGAAATCATTGGATATGAAATATTCTGTAAGTATGTTTTATTTTTGGAAGTACTTCTTAAAACAATGATGATTTCCCATAAATCAGAAGGAAAACCTGTCTTAAACCAGTAATACACTCAAACTCTCTCTATTATTCATGAAATGTAAGTGATATTTACCAAAGGTAAATCAGTAATAAAACATAAGGCTAATTTTCATAATAACATAAGGCAGTGCCTTTGTGGATCACCAGATAGATGATATAGTTTCAAAACTTTACCTGGACAGTATTGTGATAGATTTAACATTCTTTAATTTTCTTCTTTCATTCAATATTACTTTTCTAAGTAAATTGTGTTGGTATAATTCATTAACTTTTTGTTCTTAAATAATATTTAATTATTAAATACCACAATTTATCTGATTTTAGTTGCTTTCAGTGTTTGGCTACTATAAATGTGTGTGTGTATGTGTGTGTGTGTGTGTGTGTGTGTGTGTGTGTGTGTGTGTATGACAGGCTAAACATATTTTAAAATTGCCCAGATCCCTCGTAAACCAGACTCAAAAGTCATAATAGTAACTTGAACCCCACTGTATTATAATATGAAATCTTATTTTTATATTTATGAAAAATTTAAACTCAATTTAAGCCTTACAAATTTGGTTGACATCAAAAGCAAGTTACATTTTTTTTTTAATGACTGCTAGAACATAGACTGCTTCATTATTTGTTAAGCTGTCTTGGGCATATGAACTGAAGTTGCACAAAACTGTGTTAACGATTCTACAAGGCTGATTGACAGATTAGAACATAATAATTGTGAAATGTTGGAATGCTGCAGAACTCAAGACAAAAATCTCTAGGCTGACCTACAATCTTTGTAACTGTCATGCAAAACCTTTGTGGGTGTTTTAACACAACAGAATGCTGGTTTAAAACAACCTGAGAGCTGAGAATATAATCATATAATGTCTGAAAGCTGTAGCCGAGATGCCCCGACTTACTTATAATCCACCCACCTGATGTTTCTACAATACTATCTGAGAGTGCTAAGATTTATGACTTTCCTTTGTTCAAGAATCACAAAGACTTTATGGAAATGTCTTCATATTGGAATTTGGCAGTCAGGTCAACCTGGATCCTAGTTTCTAGTCTGTGGTCTCTCACACTTGGCTCAGGAATAAAGTATCTCTTGTTTTCTTTGAGATAGAGTATGTTTTGCATCAACAGTCTCCACAATTAATAATTGTATTAATTGGGTTTTATTTTTGATTGATGTGTAGGAAATCGCTTTGGATTCTTAATAGTATTTTTTATTCTTTTAAATGTATGTTTAGTTTATGGTGTTCACATACATAATATCTACTCTCAGACTTTCTTGCATTTTAAATGAAAAGGTAGAGTTTTTTTTTTTTGGACACAGTGTTTATTTAATTCTAAATTAGTCAAATGCATCCATCTTTTAAAGAGAGTTTCTACTTATACATTTTGTTTAGGAAACTTTTCCTCAAGTTGATTTCATAAAAAGATATCCTGTACTTATTTCTGAGAATTTTATATTTTATCTTGACTTTCAGTCTTTATTCAATTTGGCATCTTATTAAAGACAGGTCTGTAGCTGTATTACTTTTATTGATATGGAGAGTATATTTTCTCAGTGCCATCTATTGGTGCTCATCACTTGCTTCTCTTCCAGCAGATGTTTCAGAGTTATAGATGGGCCTGATCTGAGCTCTGCTATGTAGTTTGTAGGTTTTGTCTGGGCGGAACCTAAGCCAATCATTTCCTTTGTTCTAGCTTTATAGTAAGTCTTCCTGTCTTGTATGAGTGGACATGTTGTATCTAGAAATATTTTGGCTGTTACTGGACACTTATTTTTGTACTTAACTCTTAGTATCTACTTTTCAAGTGTCCTTCACAGCTATTTTGATTCTGGAGAAAATATATTTATTTATTTCACAGAATTTTAATATTGTTATCATAGTCTTTTTTATATTTTTGTTAAATTTGGTATCAGGAACTTTGTAATTTTATAACTAATTAAATTTGCAACCTTTAAATGTCACAATTCATTTCTTTGGTAATTTTCTAATTATTGTGGGTAATACTAAACCACAGTGTTGAGCATAAGCATCTTTATCTTGCCTTCAGAGAAAGGATTCTTAAACTTTCTCTATTTGTCACCCTTTTGCCTGAGAAATTTTTACATGTCCCCAGGTATATACATAAAATAAGTATATATAAAAAAATAAAATAAGTATATAGATTAGATACTTGCTAATAATGAGTCATAATCTTATTTTAGTATACAACATTGCAATTTATTAAAGAGAAAAGCAAATTTGCATATCATGGGCCAGAAGCAGGTGATAAGCTTTAGCATATTCTTTTCCCTAGCAGCTCACTTTCTCCAGTGAGACCCCAGCCCCTTACAGTTCCAGAAGCTCCCAGAACACTGTGTACAGGTTACTCTTCTATTTCTATGGTAAAATACCATGACCAAAAGCAACTGAGAGAAGGAAAAGGTCTTTTTAATTTATGGTTCCAGAGGGACAGTCTATCATTGCAGAGATGGCATGGCGTCAAGCAGGATCAGCAGTCTGGTTGATCACATTTTCATTCTTATGCACAAAGGAGGTGGGGAGGGAGAGAGGACAGGAAGTGGGACAAGGCTATAAACCCCCAAAGTGATATACTTCCTCCAGCAAGATTCCACATCTTAGAGTTTCCACTGTCTTCCCTAAAGCCAGCAACTGAGGAGGCTATGGGGACATTCCAATTTAAGCTACCACACTGTATCTTCAGTGTTCATACACATGAGCTTGTAGAGGCCACTGCACATTCAAAACAGCCCCCTGGCACTGAACCTCTGTTCTCCCTAGGTTCGTGGCTATCTCAAAATGCAAAACGCGTCTGATCTCACTTCAAGTTTCTTCATACGCTTACAGTTCCAAAGCTCTTCCAAATTCCAAAGATTATTTCCCCTGAAACTCAAACAATCTTCCAACTGTGAGCCCCTCTGAGATACCAAACATCACACACTTTTGAGAACACAATGACATGAAGCAGACATACATACTCATTCCAAAAGTAAAAAGGACCCACAGCAAAGAAAGATTGGACCAGAGCAAGGCACAAGCACAGTTGGGCAAACAGTGAACCCTGCTGCTCCATGCCCATCATTTGGGGGTTATGGTGGTCTTACCTGGGCTCTAATAATCACAAACACTTCTACTCCTCCGACTGTGCCATCTGTAGCATATGTACCTCTGTCTTTGTCCGACACTGCTGGCACCTTCAATTTTCTTTCACAGAAGTCCTATGTCTGTTGTGTTGATTACATCCTGAGGTCTCCATTGCAAGTGAGGCTTCATCTTCAGTTTCATGCAGAGCCATCTTAGGAGATTCATGTAAGGGATCTGATCCTGCTACACATTGCCCTGCTTTACAAGCTTTCTGGGGGCTTGGCACAACCTTTAAAGTCCTATAATGCTTCTATGTTCCCTGCAAATCCCTACCACATGAAAGATGCCAAATTCTGCTCTTAAGATTACATCCCATCCCACTTGGAACACAGCTGCATCAGCCTCTGTGTGCTGTATAACTGGCCAAGAAAACCATTTCCTGTAATGAGTAATCTTTATTGCCCATTTGACTAAGAGGCATACTGTGGCATGTCTGTGAGGTGCTTTCAGATAGCATTACCTGAGTGTGGGTGTCACCCTCCCATGACCGAAAAATAGAGGAAACAAAAATCCAAACGGAGTACTAGCACTCTCTCTTCCCTCTGCTTCCTTTAGATGTAAACATGTAGTTTCAGGCTCCTGACAGCACAGCCACACACCACTTTCACTGCTGTGTTTTCTATGTTTAACAGACTGTGCTCTCAACTTGTTGGCCGAAATAGCTGTGTGGTTTTTTTTTTTTTTCCCTCCCTTTAAGTTGCTTCCGGTTACAGCAAAGAGGAAAAGCAACCTATACAGTAGCAATAGAGAAAAGTCCTACGCTAGCTGTCCTTCTGAAGGATATCAAGGCACCATATAGGCTCTATCTTTCAGGTACTTTCTGATCATATTAATTTGCATATTTGTGTATGAGCCTTTGGTCTTGAGCTCAAGGCATCAGAGTGATAAGGTTCTCTTTAATTCTTTAATTCTTTTTTTTTTTTTTTTTTTTTTTTTTTTTTTTTTTTTTTGTCGAGACATTGTTTCTCTGGATAGCTCTGGCTGTCCTGGATTCACTCTGTAGACCAGGCTGGCCTTGAACTCAGAAATCCGCCTGCCTCTGCCTCCCTCTTTAATTCTTCTATTCTCTGACACAATTACTGCAGCTTTTCCCACATCTGCCTTGTTTCTGCTGTCCATAACATTAACAAACTGCATGTCTTTTACATCTCTCTGTTCCTTTTCTGCTCAGAGTTCTCACTGTAAATCTGACTAGAGGCACCAAACAGTAAATGCTCCATAAAGTGTACATGCTATCTGAAATTTCCTCCATCAAACCTATTGGTCTGTTACTTTTGCAGCCCCACTCAAGTTTTCAGAACATGGGCAGACTATACCTCAATTCTTCCCAAGAATGTAACACGAATTCCCAATAAAGTAATGGTTGTCTTCTGAAACTTCACATGCCCAGCCCTTACACCACATTTTCTGCGGTATGCTGGTACCTCTTATTGCCACCATAACGACTTATTAAGTCTGCCTATAGCTCTCTAGGACTTTTAAAGGCTACATCTCCAAATTCTTTGACATTTTTCCTACACACTTGCTCCAAAAGTCTCTAAACCACAGAGTCAGTTTTATCGTAACAACAACTTCACTTCTAGTTATGACTTTTTTCTATTACTTTTCTTGATGTGACAGAATAGCTGACCAAAACAACTTTTCAGAGAAAGGATTGGCTCTGGTTCACAATGGTTGTGGGGAAGTAGACAGTTCGTTCCAGGTTCAGGGCCAACCAGAACCCTCAATGTATGGCCTCCAGCCACTTTCTTCCTTCAAGTGGGCCAAAGCTCATAAAAAATTTTTATAACCTTCCAAAACACTGTCATCAATAGGAGATTAAGTGTTCAAACACAGGAGTTCTTGGGTGACATTTCATACTCAAAAGTAAACAAGTATTCTCTTTTAACACGTTGAAAGGATAATCCTATTTGATTTAGCTATTTATTAAGAATTGATATGAGGTATCTTAGTCTCATTGTCATTTCTTTGAAGATTTCTGTCTGTTTCCTTAAAAGTTTTTTCATTGCCTTAGGAAAATTTCAGTTTTACTCTGCTATGTTTACACAGAGGTTTATAGCTGTTTGCCTTAGTCAGTTCTCTGCTTTTTTTCAATTATTGTGTTTTTAAAGTCATCTTTATGCCTTCAATTCTATTCATTTCTTTTTATTTAAATTCATATTGAATGTATATTGAATTTTTTTTATCTAACTCTCATATCTTTTGTGTTTTTAAAGTCATTATATCCTGTGTAATTTTTAGACAGCCATATATATATGATAGGATGCTGTTCTGTTGGATAATATTTGGAAATAGCCAAGAAGACATAGTTGGTGTTTATTTCTAATGTTTTAGTTGAGAAGAAATATCTAAAATATGATTGCTGTTGTCATTTTCTTCTGATTACTACAGTGAATACAGGAAGAGAATGCTACTTATAGAAAACTGAAATGAAACTGAACATTTGCCTTACCTGAGTTTTTCTAAAACAAGAGCTTAAGCTAACACATGGATAATATTTTAGCAGATCATATCTCAGGGAGTTGGAGTGAAGGATGATAAAGGAAGCAGAGAAGAAATGATAGAGCATAAGAATAGTGGTTCTTTTCCATAATGAAAGACTTGGTGGAGCATAGTCCACGGCCGTTGTCTGTATTGAATTCTTTCTCCCAGTATTGGCCAACTTTTCCCTGTGAATATTCCCTTTAAGGATATATTTACTGTACAATATGAGTGCCTGTGTATCCGTAGAGAAGCTTGGTGCTGTATAAATGGTGCACAGATGGTGGGATAAAGGTAGAACACTGAAGAAGTTGTCTGGAGCCCATCAAAAACTACGGTATCAGACAAGTGAAGCCGAGAGTATGCTTCAGCACAAAGGATTGAAAGCGTGGGGTCTGCATAGCTAGGCAAGTTTGATTAGAATATTACCAGTTGATGATCATTTATTTCTACACTGGAAACTTCAGACAAGAGTATTACTAAGCAACTTGCACAATAGAACACTGGCCCTAAGAATCATAGAGAGACCAGTTATTTGTATGTGTGTGACAGAGCGGGAATATGGAGTTATGTATATATCTCACTGCAGAATCATCTGGAAAAAGCAGATTTAGAGGAGAGTATAGATGCATCTAGGTATAAGTGGGACAAATGTGCTACCTACAGCAACACATTAAGTGTGACCGATGTCTTCTTTCTCTTTACCAAACCACCTCTTCAAAAGTACAGGTCTTTAGGAAAATAGTATTACAGGTTTCAGATGGGTGGCTCAGTGGGTAAACACAATGGCTTTGCAAGCCTGATTACCAGAGTTTGATCCCTGGAAAGTTGGAAGGCCTGAACTGACTTCACAAAGTGGTCCTCTGGCCTCCATATTTGTGCTGTGGCATGAACTCCTCTTACCCACAACAATAATTTAAATACAGAAGAAGATGCTGCAGATGACTTTCAGATTATGATGTAGTTGTATCAAGGTGAGCCCATCATACTTCAAAATACAGGAAGTCAAATAAGCATTCAATATGCCTAAAATGAAACTCAAATCCTAAGTTCTATTAAATATGAATAGAAAACTTAAAGTGGCCTATGGTTTGGCAAAATAATCCAGCACAAAGCTTAGTTCACAATACAATATTGACTAATTGAATAAATTTAAAAAATAAAAAATTCAAATTGAAAATTAGAATTAATGTATGTGTACCTTTTCAGACCATCTTGAATTCAAAAAGTAACAATCAAACCACTGTTTGAGTTAGTGGCATCTGTATTTATTTCATAGTCTGGTCCTTGACCATTACTCTCTTTCATTTAAGTAAGGTATTAAAGATTGCTGTAGGTAGTTTGAGTTATTTCCTGTCTTCTATTGATGTGTTACAATAGAACATAAACCTGTAGGTGTCAACCTTTTGGGTAGAATATACATTGCCATTACTTAAAGGAGAACAGGGAACATAAATGAGCAGATACTGGACCAAAGCAAGACCCAAAATCAGCTGTGTAAACTCCAAACTCTGATCTCCATGTCTGATGTCAAAGTGCTCTTCAGATCTTCAAGTTTTTCAGCTTTGTTGATTAGAACACATTTACTTTTCTCTCTTGGGCTGGTTCCACACCTGGTCTGTAGCTTTCCTTGGCAGGTATCCCACAGCTCTGGCATTTCTAACATCTTGTGGTCTCCAAGGCAATCGAGGCTTCACCTTTACAGCTTCGCACAATGGCTTCCATGCAGGAACAACCCTGACACATGCCTGGTCTCAGCAGCTTTCCTTAGTTATAGAGAGAGATTCCATAACTCCTTTCTTGTATCCTCGACTCTAAAGACAGAACCATGTCACCAAAGCTGCCAAGGTCTGCTGCATGCTAGAGCTGGAAGATGGCTCCCTCATTTAAATATATTTTCATTAGATTTCTATTTTTAATGGTTTTCTTCACTGCCTAAATTTGGTTGTCCTGGAATTTGCTCTGTAGACTAGGCTGGTCTTGAACTCAAAGATTCACCAGCCTCTGCCTCCTGAGTGCTGTGATTAAAGATATGCACCATTGTGACTGGCCACAGCTGGCCCTAAACTTGTTATAAATTCATTTTCACAAGTGGGAAACTTAGTCTTGCCCTGAGGTCCTTTATTCCATTTAGGAGAGGCTTTTCTTTAAAAATTTCCTTGTTGCTCCTTTTCCTGTCAAACTATACATTTTATAGTTTTCCATGCTCAGTTTGTTCCTTTTCATTCTAGATCTACATAAGATTGGCCACTAATGACAACAGATGCAGTCTATATTGGGCTATTTTGAAATCTCCTTTGATAAACTGTTAATTTAAAACTCTTTAATTTAGCTCAGGCTGGTCTTGAACTTGTGATCCTCCTGTCTCTGCCTCCTTCAACAAATCCTATGGGTGTGTGCCACCACAACTGGAAATTTAGCTTTGGCAGACTTCAGACAAAGGCAAAAAACACTACAGTTTTTTTGTTTTGTTTTGTTTTTGTTTGTTTGTTTGTTTGTTTGTTTACCAAAAATAACATAAGAACTATCTCTAGGCCACACACTAATATTCTCCTTTGAA
Source organism: Montemys delectorum (assembly GCA_019843815.1). NCBI lineage: Eukaryota > Metazoa > Chordata > Mammalia > Rodentia > Muridae > Montemys > Montemys delectorum. The sequence continues at coordinate 53,791 of JADRCD010201684.1, forward strand.
TCTTCTTGGGCCAGGTCCCCACAGTTCAGATCATCCTCAGTAACAGTTTCTTTTGTGTTCCTAATAGTATGGCCTTAATTAAGCCTCACTTAAATAACTCAACTGCTCTCCTAATCCTAGATTCCAAAGTCTATATTCTTCCAAACAAAAGCAGTCAGATCTATCACAGCAGCATTCCAGTCCCTAGTACCAACCTCTGTCTTAATTAGGGTTTCTATTGCTATGAAGAGACACTGTGACCATGGTAACTCTTAGAAAGAAAAACATTTCATTAGTTCTGGTTTACAGGTTAAGAGGTTTAGTGTCCATTATCAACATGGTGGGAAGCATGGCAGCCCACAGGCAGAATGGTGCTGGAGAAGAAACCAAGAGTTCTACATCTGGATCAGTAGCAGCAGGAAGACAGAGAGCCATTGGGCCAGGATTAAGTATTTGGAACCTCAAAACACTTCAGTAGTGACACACTTCCTCCAACAAGGCCATGCCCACTCCAACAAGGCCACACCCACTTAAACAAGGCCACATCTACTTTATTTTTCTTTTAAAAATACTTATTCTTGTCTTATACATTATATCTTGACCACAATTTTCCCTCCCTTCCTTTCCTAGTCCCCCTGCCCCAGATCTACTCCTCCATTTCCCTTCAGAACAAGCAGGCCTCCCAGGATTATCAACCAAACATGGCTTAGCAAATTATATGAAGCCTAGGCACAAACCCTCACATCAAGGCTAAGGCCACACCTCTCCATAGTGTCACTCCCTATGAGTGTATGCTGTCATTTTCATTCAAACCACAATACCAAACCTGTAGATTGCTACTGACTGGGGAGTTATTCATTCATTAGGAGATACTTATTGATTTCTTCCTCTGCAGGTGTTTAACTTTAGATGACTCAGTAGAGAGATTTGACTGAAGGAGATGGATGCTTGTGATTCCTTCGGTTTAGATTCCTGGAATCTTAACACCATCTAAGAAACCACAGTATTTATGTAGAGTCTGGAACTAATTTTCACTTGGATGTTCTCCTACGAAAATTGAACACTTTCTAGTCTATTGTCTTCTCCAAAGGTAACAACGGTGTGGTGTGGTTTCTTTTCTTTGTAATTCCTTTACTCTAGTGGATGATTCGATCTGCTCCTATGATGACATTTCTGGAATATTATCCAATCTGTTCTTCCTCTTAAAATAGGTTGTAGCTTCATGTTCTATCTTAGAAAGCATCAAGTTTATCTGTGGTTTGACATCTGAGCTGTGTATTTTCAGTGCTGCTGAAAAACAATTCTTTGAAAAACAAAGGTTGTTTTCTAAGTTTTATCTGATGTGGATTCTGAAAAAGACTCAGGATGTGTTTGCAATGGATCTGTTACTGTGAGTAAAGGAGGAGGATTTTGGGGAAAGAAACAGAATACTTAAACAGATCTAACTTGTAAATATTCTTGGGAGAATATTTCCAAGAACACCTCTGGAATAACCAATAACTAACAAATGACCAATTGATGTGCCCTTCACTAAGGAAGACCATCTCTCTCTCTCCTGTTTGTAGCTTTCCTTATTTGCCTATAGTTCTCAGAGTCAGATTGGGGCCTTGTAGTCTTTTCCCTTTGTACTTTGGCACATCCACTGGTGTTGTCCTTGTTCAGCTCACATTTGGCCTAAAAGCAAAATATAAATATCATTATATAGACTGAACAGGTTACATTTAGGAATATATATATGTATGTCTTTATACATATATTCATGCGATAATAATTAATGAAAAGAGGCCATGAATTTGAAGGTGAATGGGAGGGAAATAAGAGAGGAGAAGAACAGGTAAATGTAATTATATTATAACCTCAAAAATAAAAATCACGGCCATGATAGAAGATCTTAAGTCATTTTTGAAGCTTTCAATTGGATATTTTCATAAATGATAAAAATACAACTCTTGATATTATATTGTTAAGTGATAATTAGTGTGATTAACAAAACAAATACAAGAGTCATGTGGACCTTTATTATACAATCATTGGTGAATAAACATTTTAAACCACTGAAAATGTTTATATTGATGAAATACAATAGTCAAAGCCAACAAAAAATTTGTTTAAGGGGCATTTTTTTGTAAGCAGTGACTCAAATAGGGTGGTTTGTCTGTCTATCTATCTATCTATCTATCTATCTATCTATCTATCTATCTATCTATCTTCTATCTATCTCTCAGTTCCTTTAGATTGTATACATGATAAAAAACAAACAGCTTTTTCTAATAAAATGCATATTTTTGTGTAAAAGTCAAGTGTTTTTCAAAATGAGGTTTTCCTCATGTCACTGACATCACTCTGCTGCCAAATGGTGGAATTTCAAGTCACCAAGAACACAAAGAAATTAGAAAGTGTTTTCCTCCAAATAAGAACAGTTTCATCAGTTGTACTCTCATAATAAACTCACTGATGCCAGTAGAATGTCCAGGCAGTGTGTAGACAGCTAGAGTTAGACAGCTACTCTTTTCCACTGTCATTTTAGAAACACTGTCTTCTAGTTACAAACAAATCTGAATGAAATTGGCTTGACAATCCAGGCTTTTAGAGACCCTAAGATTGACTTGAATAAAAACAGAATCTGGGGCTGGTGAGATGGCTCAGTGGGTAAGAGCACTGACTGCTCTTCCAAAGGTCCTGAGTTCAAGTCCCAGCAACCACATGGTGGCTCACAACCATCCAAAATGAGATCTGAGACCCTCTTCTGGAGTGTTTGAAGACAGCTACAGTGTACTTATATATAATAATAAATAAATGTTTTTTTTTTTTTTTTAAAAAAAAAAACAGAATCTGGACTTAGAGATTTGCCCACTGACAAAGGGGACTACATTTATCCAAAATGCTTTTCAATGCTCAGAAGTAATGTTGGTAGTAATTTACCAGGTGGCATTCATAATATTTGTATCTTATACAGGAGAGAATGTTTAACTGAATATCACTCTAAAAATGAAAGACTCTACTGCTTAGGAAAGTTTATGTATTATGAAAGCACAAAAGAACATTTTTTTGGGGGGGAATCAGATATTTGTAAAGAAATTTACATACATAATCTCATATATCCTTTCTGAATCCTTGTGGTGTAAGTGCAAACTATCAGCATTTATCTACAGTCCTAGGTTCAAAGATGTTATGCTTTCAATTAGTAAATCTACACAGCTAGTCATTGGATAGTTCATAGTGATGGACCAACTGAACTCCATCTCATCATTAAAAGACATCTTATTAAAAGCTCAAAATAAGTTCATTCCTGCATTTGGTAAAACTTGGCTTTGACCATGTCTTGACCTATTTTCTATAATTTGATATGTTCCACACCCTATACCCTAACCTCCACCCTGAGAAGATAAAATGTTCTACCAAATAATTTTGAAATGTTCTGCCAAGTTCCTATATAACCAAAATCCCTTGGAAACTCCATGGCCTGGCAGTTTCAGGGCTAATATAAACCTTACCTTCTCCTCTGTTCAATGCTATATTTTTTTTTCAAACCTCACCATAAGGAAATATCTCTGTCTGACAGAAATCAAAGCTTGCATATTTTTACCATAGAATTTGGGTTTGGTGGGATAATTGTTAGTTGAAGGGTCCAGCAAGATCAAAACTCCAACTCAAATTCTGACATTGGATCCTTCACTCTGGGAACACAATATTGTCTCAAGAGTTATGCACCTTGAAGGTGTTTCTAAGGATTAAGGACTCAGGGCATGCTTTCAGGTTCTTGGGTTGTTGGAGTGAACAGCTACACTTAAAGACCAGCAAGCCCTGTCTGAGGAGACCTTCATCAACTTGGTACTGTTTCTGGTAGGATCCTGTCTAGGACACAGAGAGGTACTTGACAAGATACATGAGCTTCCATCCAGGAAGTTGTGTTGCTCACCTGTTTTTTTGTTTGTTTGTTTTGATTTGGTTTTGTTTTTTGCCTGGTTCTTCGTCCCTTAGGTTTTGTTCTGTTTTGTTCGTCTCCTGCCCATAACACTAGATAAAAGTAATTGTGTCCTTCTGGTTCTTGGATTTAGGGAGGTAAGACTAAAATTGGTCAAGCCCAGTTAAATGCATAAATGAAGACAGCCATTGCAGGTTTTGTTTTTGACTAGTCTTTGACTACATGCACATTCCAGGCCCTACGTTTATTGGCTTTGTTTCTGGTGATTCTGTTCCTTGACCTGTTTTGTGTTCTGTTTTTGCTGGTTTCCTTCTTGGGTGTGTCTGTCTTTTTAAATTTACACTGCCACCACCTCCAAGGTGGTGAAGAATACTCACAGTAGGATCACTGAAAGTAGGCAGCAGAAAGCACTCAAGGGCTGCAATGCAGGATAAGGAAACCCACAGCCTCAAAAGACGTGTGTGTGTGTGGAGAGGTGGTTCAAAACCAGCAAGGGAAGACGAGCCAGCACAGTAGCCTCTTGCCATGGCTGCTTTAATAACCAGAGCTCAGAATTCCTGCTGCTGAGTTGACTCTGTTCTCATCTTCCTCCTCCTGGTCACTGGATTCAATTTTTAGAGATGGGTAATATTGACCTATTATTTTCTCCTGGTCTGCTTTATTGAAAAGCTAGCTCTGGAATTATGTATGACTCCCTCTTCTATAGACCTAAGCATGCATATTTAAAACTTTCCCCTTTGTCTTATGACAAGTTTGCCACCTCATTTTGTCACTGAATAAAAGAGAACAAAACTAAACAGGAAAAAGAAAAACTATTGGTTTCATTGACTTTCTAAGACTTTTACTAAACTATAAACTTAATCTCAATATTTGTGAAACTATTATGTAGACTTTCTGTACCTCAAGGTTTATAAATTTATTGGATATGGTTAAAGAATTTTGAAGCCTTCAAAAATGTTTAACTTAACACTTATAACAAAAGGGTTGAAAATTAAAACTCTATACATGTATAATATTAATTTACTACAGCATACTGCATGTATGACTTGGATTCAACTCTTGTTTGAAAAAAATTGGGAAACAGCATTAAAAGATTAAATATATAAAGCCCTTAATAATTTTTATGCTACCTATAAAGGTAGCATAAGTGAAGTTTTGTTTACCAAGGTCAATTGATATTGGCTTTTAAAAAGAAATTAGATAATAGGTCTTCTAGAGGTCAACTTTATCTCAAATGTCATGGATTGAACCAAACAGTTCACCCTTAAATATTCTCAAATTTATTGCATCTGCATTTATCAAATCAGAGATGCTGTCATTTGAAATATACAAAAATTCTTTTAATGATTTTGCCAATGCTAATTTACACTTTAAGTAGAGGACTAAGCCTAAAAAAAATCTATTTTAAAAAATCAGGACAAAATGTCTGCCAAAAGCAAAACCAAATAAGAGAAGAGATAAAAGAAAGTATCTGAGAGAAAAAAAATCAGTGCAGGCTACCTTCTGTCTTAGGGCTTCTTACTAGATTTTGATGCCAACCTGACAATCATTAGCAGGGACTGGCATTCCTAGTTGGGTCTTCTGGTTAAAATATAACTTAGAAGGACCAGCAAAGTTATGAGATAAGATTTGACTAGGGTTCTGGATTGATGAAGACAATTATTATATTATTATATCTATTATGTCTATATTATTTTAGATAAAAATTAAAACAACAACAGCAACAACAAAAAACCCTAAAGAGTTAGGGCCAGAACTATAAGCAGACAACTATATACATTGTAAAGCACACACAAGCTCAGCTGAAGCTTCTTCCTCCATCCCATGGGTTACTTCTTCTTTCTTATTTTTATGCAAAAAAGGCCCTTTGTTGCCAGAAATTGCTAGAATGTTACATGAAATGATTTCTAGGTAACCTTAGATATCTACAAATATGCATGTGGTTTTCATCCCTGAAAAGGCAATGAAAACCTTAAAAGGTCCTCATACAGCAGGCTTCTAAACTAAGGATCCAGTCCAGATGAAACTGGACTCCAAAGAAAAATGGTAGGAAGATGATGGATAAACAACGAGGAAACAGAGAGGAATGAGAATTTCAAAATGCCGATCCCACAGAGAGCTCTAGAGCAAAGATGGCATCTTCAAGTCTGTCTTGACTTGAAACAAAGCTTGCTAACTTTGGTAATGTACACAGGTTGCTGTCTCTACAGGACTGCAGGATGAAAGCCTAGATACTTTGATATGTAGACACAGATTATGGTAGGAAACTATGTAAAGCTAAAGACCAGATCTTAATGTAGGATGTAGGAGTGGTATGAATGACTACTGTGTTTCCTGTTAAATTCTACCACACCTAGTCTCAATCCCCTCTCCCCCCACTGCAAGTTCAACTGATACAAGACTGAAAACACTAATCAATTTAGAACTAAGTTTGAGTTCTAATCTTATTAAAACTACTAACTTGTTATAAAGACATACATATCAAGACATATATATCAAGGCATACAAGTTAGTCACTTTATAAATGACCAGCCATATTCTTTAATTTGTTCAAAACTATACTTGTAATCATTCTAATTACAAATGTAATTTCTTTACAGGAATAAACTTTGTTTAGCCTCCTATGTATGTTTTCAAGGTTAAGCTGAAAACAACTAACTAAAACCAAGTACAGTTTATTTAAAATCATGTATAATAATAGATGGTCCTCAAAACTTCAGAGATTTGCAGAGTATAGCACTTCAAATGTTTAATGGAAAAAAAAGCTTTCTATGATAGACAGAAATTCCAGCTCCCAGTAGTGACCATAGGGTCATAGACCTGGATTGAGGTGACAGTAACCACTGGGAAAAACTACTCCATGCCTTGCCTGCTGCCAGATCCCTGCACAAACCATGGATACTGTTGCGTTGACTGATGACTATGTCTAAATCAAGGTCGGTCAGTTTCCCCAAGTTCTTCCACCACAGGCAAATCTCTCGGACTTTCTGGATCTGGCAGTTGAAAGCCTGTCCTACCCAGTGTAGCAGCTGAAGATGCAATGCTGTACCACATGTCTCAGTTGAAAGCTGACCTCTGCCCCCAGGGAAGCTACTGCCAGAGCCTAGGGTAACCATCCAGGTAACAGTAAGTCTCCGCCATTTTAATTTATTTGGATTATGGTTCCTGATATTATTTTACTTTCTCAGATTTCTGATGTTGTTGATGGACAGCTGTAGCTTTATCAATTTAACAACAGCTTCCTAGTAAATGCATTTCATATATAAGAATCAAGCTTTACCTTTTTAGAGCAATTAGGTCTCCTGATTTTAAAAAAAAAAAAGGCAAACTCACAGACAAATTTGACTTACTAACATGCTTTATATTAAAAGAAAATCAAGTTTCAGATGTAATTTTTTACTATTTAAAAAAGTTTTGCTTTGCAATAACTGCTTTTAATTAACCACTTATGTTCAATAATAAATAATTAGATGAAAAGTTTAATGTTTTTATAAATTATAAAAATATAAAAATAATTTAAGGCAGCCTCCAGGGTCTGCTCTGCCATTCCTGAACTGGTCCGGGTCCCGGTGACCGTAGCTTCAGGGAAGTGAACTGTTAGGCGAAGGCAGTCAGAGCCATATCCCCTTCTTCCCCGGGGCAGGGGCCAGGCCTCGCCCGCTGAGAAGGGGGAGAGCCAGGAGGGCATCGGACCAGGCCGGCCTGTCTGCAGAGGTGGATGACAGCAAGGTGGCTGGAGGCAAAGTGAAGAAGCCTGGTAAACGAGGGCAGAAGCCAGTCAAAATTGACTAGAAAGCAAAACTTGAGTGAAGTCGGCAGAGTACGAGAGAATGCCGGGCCAGGAAAAATCTGAGATACCAGTACTTGGAGGAGTTGGTATCCAGTGGGGAAAGAGCTATATGTGCCCTGGCATTCCCCTGCAAAGTGGGAGAGGGTAGGGTGGCAGGCATGGGGAGCGGGGAGGCAACAGGGGTTTGTTCTTGCTGTTTTTGTTTGTTTGTTTGTTTTTTGGAGGGGAAACTGGGAAAGGAGAAATTTACATGTAAATAAAGAAAATATCTAATAAAAAAAAAAGAGCTATATGTGCACTCCGAGAGGAACTGGAAATGGGTGAAGATCATATGAGATACTGTCAGTGATCAAAGCCAATGGTCTAATGTCTATGGAGGATGAGTGGGCAGGACTTTGCTTTTTGTTTCCGTTTACTGCTCAGTAAGCATCTCTGTAAACCCAAAGTTTCTACAGAATGTGTGATGACACGTCACGTAGGTCCTTGCGCAGCACTTAGATTTGCTGACCTTCACATCTGCTCTGCCTTGCTCTCCACGTTGGTTAACAAGTCATGATGCCAAGCTTGTGGGAGCAGAGGAAGTGGATGGAAGCACGCATTTGCACCTTAGCCCTGTGGCTTTCATGGTTCATTTCTATTTGTCCTTTTTAACTGGTGGATTTGTGTGTATGTGTGTTTATTTGTCACTTCTTTTCATGTTTTTAATCACCCTACAAAAAGACACCAAATAGGCTATTTGTTTCCTGTGGTTCTCAGCCTTTATGGATCCAACATTACTTCTTTATATTTACTTGAGTAATGTTTGATTGTCTGTGAGCCATTCCAGCATAAGCTGTGAGTATGTATTAACAGATATATGCACTTCTATTTTTATAACCCATAGTGATATGCCTATTATTAAAAAATGTATGTAACAAAGCAAAAAAATAAAAATAATTTAAACTATTAAAAAATACAAATCTAAGTTATAAACATCTGAGGATATAAAAACTTAAGTTATAGGGTCTAAAGATGATTTAAAAATAAAAAAAAATATTTCAGTCTCCTTTCCCTCTCTGTGTTATCATTACACTAAGATTTCAGTTTCAGAGTTTTAACATTAATCAATGGAGTCCTGATAGACTGGTAAAGCACCGACTTTATCAGTCACAAGCTTTATCAGGACTGTGGGAATGGATGCTCCAAATGTAAGATTTTCCTTTAAGTTCTTTAACTTTAACTTTTGTCCCTAGTTAATATCTGCCTCTGCAGATTTTCACTTGCCTGGAAGACACAATCTAGAAATCAGCTGCACAATCTACAAACTGCTCCAAATTGTTACTAGTCCTGGACCTGCTGAAAGCTGATATGAATGCTTCTGATGAATGCTGCATTGCCTGTAACCCCTGGCCTTTGATTAACATTCCATCCTTCCTGAGCTCTGACTACAATCTCCTAATTTCATCTGTGAAGCAGTTACAGCAGAGAACATACTATCCCTTATCCTAACAAAGGCAGGAATGTTAGATACAAAAGAAACTCCCTGGCAAAGGGAACAAAAATTATGTTATATGACGCCTGTTAGCATACCAGGTTCAGTAGTTAACTGAAAGATACCTGTTAAAACCCAAACAAACCAATATCTATCAAGTAAATTAATTAGATAAAAAATATAACAGAGGACTCAACCTACTCTATGCAATACAAAACAGATGGCTTGAAGGAAAAATTATTCTTTCTATGTAAACAGTAAGGTTTATGTACTGGCTAGTTTTGTGTGCCAACTTGACACAGGCTGGAGTTATCACAGAAAAGGGAGTTTCAGTTGGGGAAGTGCCTCCACGAGACCCAGCTGTGGGACATTTTCTCAATTAGTTATCAAGGAGGTAGGGCCCCTTGTGGGTGGTGCCATCCCTGGGCTGGAAGTCTTGGGTTCTATAAGAGAGCAGGCTGAGCAAGCCAGGGGAAGCAAGCCAGCAAGGAACATCTCTCCATGGCCTCTATATCAGCTCCTGCTTCCTGCCCTGCTTGAGTTCCAGTCCCCTGGTAATAAACAGCAATGTGGAAATAAGCTCAATAAACCCTTTCCTCCC
>JADRCD010201686.1:769-13499 GCA_019843815.1 Montemys delectorum
TTTTATTTTATTTTATTTTATTTTATTTTATTTTATTTTATTTTATTTTATTTCTTTTTCTTTTTTGGAGGGGAACCTGGGAAAAGAGATATTGTATGACATGTAAATAAAGAAAGCATCTAATAAAAAAAATTATTCTCTCACTCCCCTTGTCATACCTTTTAATGTTATAATAGAAAAGTTGAAAGATATTTCTCATAACCATACATGTAGTGATAGATATTTTGCCACAGTCAACATAAAATACATTGCTACCTTCCACAGTATCCTTGTTAAAATTACTGTTTTTTCTTTTACATAAAACATAGTCACACCAGCTTGTAGAGGGGTTTTCATCCAGCAACATGCCTGCTCAGACCGGCATTTAGTACACACCTCTGATCCCTCTGTCTGTAATATAGACACTTCATTTTCAAAAACCATGCTCTCACATTATAGAATCTGCTTTGCAGGCTGGTAAAGTATACTAAATCAACTGTTCATAGGTTCAATGTAAAAATATCTATTTTTAAACATTTTTTTATTGTAGTACACATTGATTACATATAATGTGGAAAACATTCCTATGGTCTAAATGAATTGTTTAAATAAATATATGGATAGTTGATGAGAGGTTTTGCTTGTATAACTACTAAATAGAAAACATTGTAATTAGGAATGCACACAGTAATTTATTTTATAATCCTATATATAACCCACTTAAAATGCATCCGTTTTTAAAAGAAAGTGTTATTTCTTCTTTTCTTATAAAGGGGATGACATTTTACAAGGGATTGAGGAAAATTTCACGTATGATTTTAAGGGAAGCAAATTAATCTAGTTTGTATTTTATAATTTTTGGTTGCTGTTGTTTTAACATCCTAAACTGAGTTACTTTTGTATGTACAGGATGATATATCAAAGTTCATCTTCTTGCTACTGGTTTCTGAATTTTAATTGCAATCTAAATATCTTAGCATAAGTGCAGTATTCTGCTAAGTAACTTAAAAGGATGTCTATAATGCTAAAATGTAAGGCAATAATATATATTTTCAAGGCAAGCCATATTTACAGAGTATTATACTACAATATCAATAAAAATAAGGTTGTAGAAATAATACAGTAGAATATAAATCAGTGATGATGATTGTGGTGATAACGGTAGCCATGATGATGTATCTAACACTGCTTAATGTTTCATGAGTTTAAATGCATCCCTGCATGCAATTTCCAAGATCGCTTTCCTTTTATTGGAAAGACACAAAGTGTCATGGCTACATATGACCACTTGATGGAACTCTTTCATTGTGCTTTCAACAATCTCAAAGCAATGACAAGCTTACTTTTCAAGCAAAGCACCAAGAACTATATATTTTCAAAACAATCTTAAAGAAACTTCTTAAGAAGTGTTAAAATGATATAAGGTTCTGTTCCTCTTAAATGATCGTTTTACTGACCCTAAGAAGAATCCTTGCAGAAAATGCATTTTAAACAATTGTCATAATATTTAAATGATAGTAATCTTATAAATTTAAAGCTTAATTTATATAATGTCTTATACATTTATCATGAGGAAATTTTAACTGCCCTTCCTAAGTCACTGGTTATAGATTATACTAGGGAACTAATATTTACCTACCATGGACCCTAGCCATTGTCTTAGCATTAGTGTAAAAATGAGATTCTGAGAACGAAGGCAAGTTTTCAACAAAATCCTATTGAAATTACACAGCCTTTTCACATTGGTAAAATATAGAATAAAGAAAGGAAATCTTATATTGAACACAAGGACACGCCTGATTGTTGAGGAGGCTGTATTTTGGGCATCCATTACGTTCATTGTCTGAACTTTTTTACAAACAGGAATATTTCAAAGTCCATTCCGATGACTGCAAGTACTAAAACTTACTATACTGCATCTGTATAGTCTACAACAATCATCTAAGTGGTTACTATTGGGTTGTTAGAGAGACAGCCCACAGAGGCATATTATGGGTGTCTCCAGGAGGGGGCTTTTCAGTCTGCTTTCACAAATTTCTGCTGTGTGTACAGTGTGTCACAAAGCTTGCTCCTGGTTGTTGGAAATCTAGTATTTAAAGTTTCTTCTTTACTGTTTCTTTCCAGTATTCTCTGCCAATTCAGTGGCATACACTCCAAAGTATTTACTGCTAAATCAATGTCTCAATTCCAATCTCTCTCTCCCTCCACCCTCTCTCTGGTTGGGTCCTTCTATGTCTCTGTCTATCTATATCTGTCTCTGTCTCTCTCTCATGTATGTGCATGCACATGAATGTATGTGCAGTTATGTGCATCTATGTACTTGTTGAGGCCAGAAGAGGACATTGATGTCCTCCTTTATTTCATTTTGTCTCATTATTTTGAATTAGGCTTACTCAGTAAACCTAGAGCTAGACTGGCAGCCAGCAAGCCCCTGTGAACACTCTGTCTCTATCCATCACAGAGCTGGCATTACAGGTATAGGTAGGGCTACTCACATCTTTATACTTAAGTGCTGGGTTCCAAACTTAGATTCCCATGTGTGTATTGGCAGTACATTTACCCATTGATTTGTCTCTGCAGCCTCTGTTTCTTCAATCTTGGGGTTTACATCAGCACTATCACACTATTACTTGTTGCATAACTTGTTAGCATGGTAGTCTCTTTGTGTCTTTGTTAATTTTCTATTTATTGTTTATCCTGCAAAACTGTCCAATTCATTTGGGGACAACATTTTTAAAGCTATATCCCGCAGGAGGTAGCCAGTTACCTATAAAAGGAAGAGAGGACTCTGAAGCTCAGGATGGAGCTTAGACTCAACAGTAACAATGCCAAGCATGAACTCTTCGCACTTGACTCTATTAAACAGTAGTTTAAACAGCATTTATTTCCTTCAGACGATGATATTAAACTGTTTGATCTATATAGGCACTGGAAAGGCAAGGCACTAAAATACTCTTATTTTTCAGACAATTTAGAAGAATCCCCACTGTTATGCTAATAAGAAAACTTCAATTATCCCTCTTTTGAGGATATATTTTTAAAGCATTATTCATGCTTACCCGGTAGATAGTGTCTGCTCTTGTGTTTGGATTTGAAGGAATTCATTTGAGAGAAATAATCTTTAACTGATGAAGCAGTTTTTAGAAAGTCTGCATAATTCCTACCTTTTAGAAAGGTTCTAAGGTCAACTGAATTCATTGTATAGGACATACAAATTATTTCTCTCATCCTGTATTGTGATGAGCAGGCTAGGAAAGGAGAAATGAACAAAAGCACACACTTCCTCCTCCATCCTCATGAGAGACACCCAGTATGCATAAGGCCTTCCTGAGCATTTCCATGTGATGTGTGTTGTTTCAGGTTGAGATAGGCTAACAGACATTTCAAAGGCAAGACTTTCCTAGGGGGTTGTCTGAGAAACCTTTTTTCTTTCTTTCTTTCTTTTTTTTTTCTTGCTATTTTTTTATTAGATATTTTCTTTATTTACGTGCAAATTTCTCCTTTCCCAGTTTCCCCTCCAAAAAACAAACAAACAAACAAACAAACAAAAACAACAAGAACAAACCCCTATTGCCTCCCCCCTCCTCGTGCCTGCCACCCCACCCTCTCCCACTTATTGGCCCTGGCATTCCCCAACACTGGGGCACAAAACCTTCACAAGGCCGAGGTCCTTTCCTCCTATAGATGATCGAATTTGCGATCCTCTACTATACACATGCTGCCAGAACATTCAGTCCCACCCTGTATAGTCCTTGGTTGGTGGTTGGGTCCCTGGGAGCTCTGAGGGTACTAGTTAGTTCATATTGTTGTTCGTCCAAAGGGGCTGCAAACCCTTCAGCTCCGTAGATCCTTCTCTAACTCCTTCTACATCTGTATTAGTCAGGTATTGTCAGAGCCTCTCAGGAGATAGCTATATTTAGGCTGGCTTGTCCTTCCTTCAGTCTCTGCTCCATAGTTAATCTCTGCAACTCCTTCCGTGGGTATTTGGTTCCTAAACATTTTTTTCAGTTGAGACTTTGGTTGATTTCTTGCGGCAATACGAAGGGGGCCTCCCTGAGGTCTCTGGGCATATCCTTAATGTTGTGAGAGGCTGGTCAAAGAAAAGAGACTCTGATGCTCAAACTATAGCAATGTAACGCTGAGAGTAATTATATAGGTGATCCACTAGAGGGAACTTACAATGTTTCAAGTTCTATGAAACTGTTCTATGGCACTGATGTTTCATTTTGTCAGCCTTTTTTTTTTCCTTTTTCGTTTCTCTTTTCTTTTTCCTTTTGAGGGTCACATTTACCTTTCTGTTGGCTGGAAAACAATTTTCATATCTAATGCTCTGTATTTTGCATTGCCTAAGCAGTTTTTAATGATGAAAACCCAATTATTAAGTAAATGTCTGGTAGCTATCTCCTGTAAGTCGGAGGAGTCTTTCCTGGAAGGAGAGGGGAGGCTATTGGAACTCAAGACATTGAGGAAATGGATAAAACTCAAAAAATTCATAACACAAGGTTACCAAGCCCCTTACCAAGGCTACATGAAGCTCAGGATTATTCCTGAGGGAGAGGAAAATTTGCCATCAAATTTTACAAGGAATTCCAGCGAGGGGTTATTCTTGAATCATCATTCATCCTAAGAGAGGTGGGCTTTGCAGTGGTACAACTGCCTCTGTGACACCCATGATCCTGAAAACATTCCCTATAAATACGTTGATTTACCAACACAGAGGTGGGTGTAATGGTTTCCTTGCTCTCTACTTAATATCCTATCTGAAATGAAGAAACATTTATCCATGTCTCCAGAAAAAGTTGTAAACGAGTAAGTTTGGCTCAGTCAATAGTTCCAAGAAAATTTATCAAAAATTATAAAAATAATAACTCTCTGGGCTGGAAAAATGGCGCACTGGTTAAGAACACATGCTGTTTGCAGGAGACCTGAGTTCAGTCCCCATATCAACATGACAACTCTTTCCTGTAACTTCAGTACCCAAGGAATCTGACACCCTCCTTTGGCCTGTCTTTGACACCAGGCACAAAGGGGGTGTTCAAACATGTATATATGCAAAATACCTATACACACCCATAAGATACAATTAATTAAAAAACTATTAAAAATAATACAATTCCCCTACATTTTTCCCCATTTATCAAACTTAAAATTTCTAATAAATAAGACCTTGGATTTTTTTTTCTTCTGAGGAGGGAATTCTCAATATTACAATACTTGTCATAAAGTAGGAGTGTAATTCTGATGTTAGTTTATTATTTGCATAGGTGAAGGGGGTACTTATTACAATATGCTTATACTACACTGTTGAGCCACTGTTGATACTCATTCAATTCTATTACCAACATATCTTTTTTAAATTATGATACATGACGAGGGGGGGTGGCTAGAGAGATGACTCAGTGGTTTAAAGGACTGACTACTCTTCTAGGGGTGCTGAGTTCAATTCCCAGCAACCACATGGTGGCTTATAACCATCTGTAATGAGATCCGATGCCCTCTTCTGGTGTGTCTGAAGACAGCTACAGTGTACTCACATATATAAATTATGGTACATGAAAGTCAATGAAATAAAACTCACTCTTATCTGGATTATTTTTGGCTTCTGAAAGACATATTGATAAGTCTTTGAGAAGATTGTCAAGCAAAGGTTTTAGGGATGCTAAAAAGAAGTAAGGTATTATTTCATTTTCTTAGGGTCAGTTGTAGCTGAACTTTAGATAACTTACAAATAACTTGGAATATATTTATTTGAAAACTTGATTTAATGTTTTTGTAAAATTGAAATGGAAATGAAAACCCTGAATAGTTTTTTAATAAGCTCAATAATTCTCATTTAGAAATGCTTTGAAAGATTGGGTTGAAGTGCTACTTCTGAGAACCTCAGATGACCTCGTTCTGTTAGTTTAGCAAACAAAACCTAAGAGCCAAGGTGTCAGATGCAATACTAACTAGTACTTTATGAATTTGGGGAGAGAATATGTGCTCAGATCTTTTATAGACAAAAGGCAAGAAAACAGCTTTAGACAGATGAAATGTTTTTCTTCTTTGTTGTCAATGTTTAATTAAAATGTACTTATGCTAAAAAAAAATCATTTCACCAAAAGCCAAGTGTAAGTACAATAAGCCATGAATGTGATACAGCAGCTGCTGTAGAATTAAACTGTACTCAAACAGATGCTGAGAAATCAAAGCTTAAGGACAATAATGCCATGGATGCTGAGTTTTGTCTAGTTTTCTGAAAAACGTTAGGTCTAGAAATTTGTTGAAGGCCTAAGAGATGGATAATGAAAGAAGATGTAGGTAACTTGAAGAGTTACCTTATTGCAGTAGCCAATATGCTAAAAAGCATTAGGCTTTTAACTGTGAGGTAAAAGGACCAGAATAATTCTCAACAGTGCAATATAGACATTAAAAAGTATAGCGATTGATGGAGCTCCTCAGTCATCAGGGACTTATTAGCAGGATGTAAAGGAAGTTTGCAATGAATTAGGAAGCTATTAAACAGACACTGAAAATCTCCAAAGGACTAAGAGATGCACTGGGTGAAATTCAAGAAAATGTAATATTGTTAAGAGTCAGAAGAATGTGTGTAAAGTATGAGCTGTAAAACCTCTGGTGGTGTGAATTTCAGAGTAATAATTGTGGAGTGCTGGCTACTGTTTTCTGAGACATGAGGACGAGAGAAAGAAGGGAGAGACACTATTAAGAATTTCACTAAGGTGTCAAAATCTTAAAAATCTTTCAAAGATAGACGCTCTTTTATAAATGTTACTTTTATTTCTTTAGACCAAAGGATGAGATGAGAATGGTATCCAAGCTGTGCCATTACACGGCTTGGGCTGAGCCCAGAGTGTTTCTTTCTCTGTTCTAACTTTCACAAGGCATAGGTCTAGAATCTTCTTGCCTCTATACAATCTAATCTTCCACACTGACTGATTCAATCTGGCCTCACTCTACTTCTGACTGAATTGCTCTGCTTGGTCTCATTAACTTTGGCAATGTGTGCTTATCTTCTGGTTTCTTCTCATTCTCTGGCTTATTTTGTCTTCACCTGTATCTAACTTGTTCTCTCAGCAACTGACCTCTGTAAAACTGGCGTCTTAAAACTGCCACACACACACACACACACACACACACACACACACACACACCACACCACCATCTCTCTTTGTCTCTCTGTGCTGCTCTTCAGTAGCTTCTCCTGTGCTGTTTTCCTGAGAGTTGGGCATATCTTGTCTCTGTCTCATTCTATCTTTCTCTGGCTCATCTTCCCCTTAATTAGAACTCACTTTCAAATGTGGCTATTTCTTTCTATAAACTAACCTTACCTTCATTGATAGGAATTAAAGATTTGAACTAAGGGTATGTCTGTATTCTATCCAGATTATATTGTAATCTGGGCATGCCTGCATTCCTGCCAGATCACCTAGACACAGAAGGTCTTTGGATGTGATCCCTTCCCAGAGCAGCCATGTTGCTTGAGTAATTTATCTAAACTGTTTAGAGTAAGACTATATTGTACAAGTCAAATGATTATAAACTGTTTTTAATCTGAACAAATATGTGAGTTATAGTGGGTGAGGGTTATACTTATCAAGAGTGGGTTTATGGTTCTGGGTTATTTGAATCTGGTCTTGCATTCAGGTCGGTTTTAGAATTAGAGATATATTATTGTGTTTGGAGAATGGAAACTGATACCTGGCAATGGTGTTATGAGCTTAAGCACTCATTTGTCTAGAGGACTCCTTTCAAGTTATTCAGACATCAGTGGTTAGAACCAGTTGTTCACTTTTTCCTGTAATAGTAGCTTAATAAGAAACATAAATTAGGAGGCATACTGGGGCACTTCTCTCTAACCCTAAGTTTCCAAAAGGCCAAAGCAGAACAATGTGGGTTTAAGGGAAGTTTGTTTCTTTCTGAAAAAGAATGTTAGTACTAAATAACTTATTTAGATTGTTAGCAAAATAAGCCTATTTTATATTTGAAAAGAAGGGAAATAAAAGTGGAAGTTACTATATATAATTGTAATGATATTTTATTTCAAATTTGTTTTAGTGAGCTGAGTTCAGTTAGTATTAAGCAAAATCTTCTATGGTTTTGAAAATGTAGAAGTTAGCATCTTCATATTTATTATATAAACATTTTGAATGCTACTGCATTCTCTTTTAAATAATTACATATGTAATTAAACAGACCATGTTTTTTTTTTAAATTGTAATATTTATATTAAAGTTCTATGGCAAACTTCAGAGTGATATTACATGATAGGCTACATTTAAAGAAATTATTATTCTTATAGGTAATACAGGCATTTTTATGTAGAATTTCAAGGACAGGAAAAAATATACACAAAGCATATTTTCACTGGCTTTAAAATAAATACAAAACAAAACTTAAAAAAATATAATTACAAAAATACTGGAAGAAAATTAATTTTCAAGTTATATCAATTTATAATGATTATTCATTATAAATTTTAAATATGGGGGGCATACTCAACATCCATTCTCTTTTCTGTTATTTTAGAAGTACTGTTTTGTCTGGCTTGAGATAGATGTGATATCTACATGTGACCTTCACAGGTGTGATATATTTGTTCCTTCCTGTATATTGAGAAAGTTACTGGTCACCAGCAGCGTTTCTTACAGATTTCACTTTATTTGCTGGTGTTCATGGCCGGTCTGTCTGACTTTGTCTTTTCTTTCTTTTTTTTCTCTAATCTACTAAGCAGCTTTTATTTCTACTCCTTCCAAAGCACTCCATACAAGTACTCACACTAACCTCCATTATTATAGTTAACTAAAGACAAGTAATTCAGAACAACTTTTACATAGAAGTTGTACTTGACTTAGAGAGCAAAAGCCTACCTGCTTTATGTATCTTTAAGTTCTCAACTCCTAAAACAAAATACACTGCACTGTAGACCTGTGTTTATGCTCAACGTTCAACTATAAACAGAAAGGTCAAACTCCTGGCTATGGTGGCTTCAACAGAACATGTGTGTTTAGCCATTGTCTTTTCTGCCTTTGTGTCCAGCATGTTATGATATTTTATACTTATAAATTATCCAGTTATTTTCTGCATGTCACTATCATTAGTACTTGGAATTCTTCAATAAGTAAGTAGCGGTATTCACAGCACTGGTCACAATATTTCCAGGCTGGTGTAGAATAACTATCCTTGAATTTAGTGGCTCAGAATTGAAACTGTTTCACTGATCATCATTACATGGGTCAGCAATTGGGAAAGGCTTAGTAGAGATGCTTGTTCATATTCAGTGAAGTTTGAACTAGAGCAAGTAGAGAACCCACGTCTCACCCTCTTGTGAACTTTCCGTTTGTCTCCTCCCCTCTTGTCTCTTTGCCCAGCCTTTTAAAAAGCAAAGCCTGTATTTCATTTATATGAAGTTGTGCCCCATGGGAAAAAATAGGTTAGGAACAAGGATCTCAACCAAAGGTAGAAACAAAGACCTCAGAACTTGCAAAACACAACTTCTGTCAGATTTTTCTGGTTGAAGTGAACACCATAGGTGGCTGTGATGCAAAAGTTGCGTCAGTGAATTCAACTTACAGGAGAGCAAACAGTTAAAAAAGGGAGTATGAGTGTGTATCTGTGGCTCCTATTCCTAAAGTTAACACAGATTCCTGAATGTTTCCAGTGGCTTTGGGGAAGAATGTCTGTATGCAGGAACAATTTTCTTTGATTACTCTTTTAATTCTAAGTTTCCCAGGGGAAAAATATTTATTTGTGATTATAAATATGTGTATTTTAAAAAGCCTATAACTTTAATATAATCTTAGTTGAGATGGACAATTCAGGGGAACTGAATAGCTTCTGTCTTTATTTCTTCTGGTGTCGTTTTGAGAGATACATATGTCCCAATTACTAATTGTGAATGATAAGATGTACAGATTGAATTATAGAATTTCACAGATACATAAGCTCAGAAGCAAAAACGGCAAAGTTCAACATCCCTTATTTCAGAGTGGGCAGTGCTAACTTGTAACTCTCATAAGTCCCATTTGTTGGAATTTTCTAGAATGGAAAAATATTGTTCTTTCATTTCAATGAGATCAGTCTAAGCCTAAGTTATCCAGTCGTGTGATTTCTGCTTTCTTTACGTTGTCACTTTGTATTGCCAAGTGGCATTCACAGTTTTTCTTATGTGTCATTGTCTCTCTTGAAAGCACTTGCAGGCTTTATCTGTGACATTGTGAAAATTTCTTCCTGTGACATTTATAGTCCTGGCCTGTTTTTTTCCCATTCCTGCTCACTACATTCTGTCTCCTGGGCTCCTTCTCAGCCAATCAAACTGCCTGCGATTTTCTCAGATTATAGTCTGAGTCAAGATAAAAGACATTGCAATTTCATATCCCTGTGTTGAAGCATTGGGCTTCAGTTCCATGATGTTTTTATGCCTTTTTCCTCCCAGAAACATTCACCAAGAACAACTCTGGTCTAGTTTTACCTGTGGTACTCACTCATGATTTCAGATGAGGCTGCATTATGTTGAAGCTATTGTTTTATCTCCTCTGACAATTTATAGAGTTCCATATGATTTTACATTTGAAGCCATTAATAAATGTATTAATGGATTAAAATTATTCATCTCCCTCAGAAGGACTACTGTAATATACCTTTTTGAATTTTTACAACCTAGAACAATGTTTGACATATGTTTGGTATTAAACATGTATAATGTCTTTTGGATTTATGTATATATGCCAAAATTCTTTCTGTTAGCCTTCCCCATAGCAGGTATTCTAAGTATGTTTCAAGGTAGATTTGTAATTATTATCTCAGTATGGATTATACCACTAATATTAGACCAGTGTATGATTATTTTTACAATTAAGACATGAAGCACAATTAGAAGCTGAATGTGTTCAGTCTAAAGAAAGCTAGTGTAGATTTTTCTCTTGTATGCCATCTACTAAGCCACTAACTGTTTAAAATCACCAATCAATCTCCTTTACATTTCAGAAGTCTTTTAGGACTGCATTTTATGTGCTGGTGTTCCAAGGCACATATCAATTGATGTACCTGTATAAATATTTATTTAAATTTACTTATTTATATACATCACAAACGATCCTGACCCTTCTCTGTCCCACCTCACAGAGTCCCTCCCCCCATTCTTCCTTCCTTTCTCCTCTGAAAGGGTGGCCCTTTGCTGGGTGTCCCCCGACCATGGCTTATCAAGTTCCTGACAGATTAAGCACATCATTTCCCACTGAGGCCAGAGAAGACAGCCCTGTTGATGAAAGGATACCACAGTCAAGCTTCAGCTTTAGGAAGAACCTCTACTCTGGTATTGGGAATAGACATGGAGAATGAGCTTCACATTTGCTACCTATGTGCTGTTGGTTACCTTGTTCCAGCCCATGTGTATTCTTTGGCTGGTAGCTCAGTCTCTGAGAGATCCCAGGGGTCCATGTTACTTGACTCCATTGGTCTTCCTGTGGGATTCCCATCCCGTTCAGAGCCTTCAATCCTTGCTGGAGATTTCCCATAAGAATTGCTGACCTCCATCCAATGTTTGGCTATGGATATCTGCATGTTTCAGTCAGCTTCTGGGTAGATCTTTGCAGAGTACAGTTATGCTAGGCTCCTGTCTGCAAGTATAGCAGAGTATCGTTAATAACAATGTCAGGGATTGATGCTTGCCCATGGGATAGATTTAAAGTAGGGCCAGTTTTTGGTAGGCCCTTTCTTCCGTCTCTGCTTCATCTTTGTTCCTGCATTTTTCCCGGTCTAAGGACAATTTTTTAAAAAATATTTATTTGTTTGTTTGTTTATTTATTTATTTATTTATTTATTGTTTTTCTGAGACAGGGTTTCTCTGTGTAGCTCTGGCTGTCCTGGAACTTACTTCGCAGACCAGGCAGTCCTTGAACTCAGAAATCAGCCTGCCTCTGCCTCCTAAGCACTGGGACCAAAGGCGTGTGTCACCACTGCCCGCTAAGGGCAATTTTTGATTGAAAGTTTTGTGGGTGGGTTGGTGTCAAAGCCCTTTATTCATCAGTGTCCTAACAATTTTCCAAAGGGATACCTTTGAGGGCACCCGGAAACACCAGCCCAGGGATGGCAACACCCACAATGAACTGGGCTCTCCTCATCGGTCCAGCAAATATCATGCAGCCTGGTCCTATAGAAGCATTTTCTCAACTGAGGTTCCCTCCTTTCAGATAATTTTATATCTTGTATCAAGTTGATATAAAACTAGCTTGCATACTTCTTGTCCAACTTTTCCCATGCTCTCACTGCCTCTCAAGTTCATGATTTCCTCTTCTATAGATATTTTATTATTACACACACACACACACACACACACATACACCTCTTTCAATTCATGATCTCCTCTTCCATATTTATTATTACACACACACACACATACACACACAAACACACACACCCTACTGAATCACTAAAATGTTTCTCTTATATATACATGTCTATGTGTGTGTGTATGTATGTGTATGTGTGTGTGTATGTGTGTGTGTGTAATAATAAATATGGAAGAGGAGACCATGAATTAAAAGAGGTGTATGTGTGTGTGTCTGTGTGTAGGTGTGTGTGTCTGTGTGTACGTGTGTCTGTGTGTATGTGTGTCTGTGTGTGTGTCTGTGTATGTATGTGTGTGTAGTAGCTGATCCAATCCTAAGTGCTCTGCCTTAAACACACACACACACACACACACACACACACACACACACACATATACATACACACACATACAGACACACACACA
>JADRCD010201686.1:13599-59572 GCA_019843815.1 Montemys delectorum
TGTGTGTGTGTGTGTGTGTGTGTGTGTGTGTGTGTGTGTTTAAGGCAGAGCACTTAGGATTGGATCAGCTACTACAGGACTCATCATTTGAGAAGATGAATTATTCCTCCCTCTATTAGCAGTTATGGATTTCCTATAACTTTTTATCAAGTTGAGAAAAGTATGTGAAATTCCCCCCTATTAAGCTGGAATGTCAATGGTACTGCCATTGTGTAGATTTTTTTAGGCAACCATATTGTTCACATCTCATGGGTTCAGCATCCTTTCTATGCCTAGGAAACACTGTGGAACACCTGATGTCCTGGTCTTCTGACTCGTTAGAATCATTCCTTTTCCTCTTCTGTTCCCTAAGATACAGGTATAAGAGCTACATTATAGATATGTCAGTTGTGGATGGGCCCCAAATGTTACTTGTCCTCTTTACTTTGACCAGTTGTGGAATTTGCAATAGTCTCTGTTTATAGAAAGAACAAGACAAAAATTATTTGATGAAACAAAGGAGCTATAGTTATTTATGGGTTCAAGGATGAGTATTTAGTTGACATTGCAGTTAGGAATTATATTTATTTAGGAAAACGGTTGTAGTAAGTTCTCCTTTAGGGTCTATGATCACTTCCACCATGGGTAGATGGCTAGGTTCAAATAACTAGGCATGAATTCTCCCCTATTGATCAGACCACAAGTCTAGTTAGACACCTCTTGTTTATCACATCGATATGTCATTATTGTATACTGGGGACATCTTGATGGATGAGTCATTATTGTGATTTATATGCTTTGTAGCTGGGCAGAACTATTGACTGATTACCTATCTTAGCATTTGGCATAGCAGTATCTGATACTATGAGTGTTGGTCATCAGGGAGGAGGTTTTCAGTTCTGTTCAGGCAGGATTTCTCCAAGTGTTCTTTCTGAAATGGGTGAAGTCTTCAGCAACAGTGTCATACCTTTAAGCGCTGGGAGGCAACTATGGGCAAAGTCAATAGTCTCTGTTGTTTTGGGAGTCTTTTGAACGTTCCTGAACAATAATTTAATATCAAGTTTCTCATGCCAGGAAGTAGGGATTTTGCTAGGTAGTTTATGGTTCTTGGGGGAGCATTACTCTCCTGTGGGTCAAAAGTTTTCTTTAGAATATGCATGCACAAACACAGTTATTACATAGGTATTTTAAATTAGGTTTTAAAACACTTTTTCCCCTTATGGCTCCTCCAAATTGTTTAGATATCTTTGCCTCTCCGTCCTCCTTCTGTATTATCTTGTATTCCAAATTTCCAGGGAGAACACACCCCTTTTCCCTTCATACACCTCTGTGTTACTAATCCACTCTCTAGAGTTACTTCTTGCTGCCTTCCTCATGGTCCATGTCTATTTTCCATGTTTTAAAGGTTTCTTCATGTAATATATTCAGCACTAAAGATTCAGAACTAGGACCCACAAGTAAGAGAGAACATATGGAATTTGTCTGTCTGCATCTGTATTACCTCCCCTCAGTATATTTTCCAGTTCCATCCATTTATCTTCAAATTTCATGATTTCATTTTCAGTACAGCTTGATAGAATTCCATTGTGGTATAAATACTCCTTTTAATTACCCATTCTCTAGATGACAGCTATAAGGGCTATTTGTATTTTTTAGACATAGTGGATGGATTGGCAATGAATTTGGCTAAGCACACGTCTCTGCGGTATAGAATAGAAAGTCCTGTTAGTATATTTTAAGTAGTCATAGTTGGATCAAATGTAGATTTTTTTTGATTCTTGAAACTTCTCTGAACAGATTTTGATTATTACATTTATCTATTTGTAACCTTGTCATCTTTATCTGAAGGCTGCAAGGACAAGACTGGCCCCCACGTGGTTAGGATGAGGGTCTCATTGCCCATTCTTATGATGACATAGTTCTTCCCACATGGCCACACCTACTCCAACAAGGTCACGGCTCATAATAGTGCCACTCCCTGGGCCAAGCATAGTTAAACCACCACATGCTACTCACTGGCATCCATAGGCTGTTCAAACACAAGAATCTCTAGAGACCATAGCTAACCATAACATGATAAAAAAGATGGACTTTTAAAATTTTCGAGACTGCTATAGACTATGGGGACTTTGGAAGTTGGACTAAATGTATTTCTTTTATTATGACAGTCTCATTGCCCACCCCTACTGTGATACATTTCCTTCTCCTACAAAGCTATACTTACTCCAACAAGGCTATACCTCCTAATAGTAACAGTCCCTGGGCTAAGCACATTCAAACCATCATAATCAGCAAGCATGAAGACCAAAGTTCAATACACAGATCTCATGTCAAAAGCAGTTCGGTGTGGTGAGCAACCTTTAACCAAAGCACTTAGATGGCAGTACCGGAGGATTACTGAGGCAATCTGTATATCCTACTAACAGTGAGCTCCAGTTTCCACTAGGAAGTATGTCTTAATATGTGGGGAAGAAATTGAGGAAGACACCTAATATCAACTCTGGTACTCAACATACATGCATAACACATACACATTGAACTTACATTTAGACATGTGCTTCACCCATGAAAACACAGACACACACATTATATGCAAACCATACATGTATAACAAAATAAACATAAAAGTGAGCAGAAATATAGTTCAGAGAAACATTCCAAAAGTGCCCAAGGGGATATGAAGAATATCCTGAAAAGGAGTTTCTGCTGTGTGATGGTGCTATGGTACAAACTCCTCAAGCATAGGCTCTGTTGAAACCTTTTTCTTTCCTTCTTGAGCAGTGGATCTTATCTGTGGGTTATGATATTTTGGGAGTCTATTGACACTTTCATAGAGGTTGCCTAAGACCATCAAAAACACAGATATTTACATTACAATTCATAGCTGTACCTTTTGTTACAGTTATGATATAAATAAAAATCATTTTATGGTGGGGAGTCACCATAATAGGAGGAACTGTATTAAAGGTTCATAGCATTAGGAAGGCTGAGAACCACTGCTCTAGAGTGATCTACTCCAGTGTGGATTGGTCCTAGTATAGTTATGAAGTGGCATTCTGGCTTCACATATCCACAGGCTGCCTGTGGCCCACTTGCTCCCTTCATCCCATTCTGCTTCTCCATCCCCTTCCCTGATCTGTACTGATCTGAAGACAATTTCCTCCGAGTCGTTATGCTTGCTAGTAGTCACTTGACATTCCCATTCGAAGAAACCCTCCCTGAATGACATATAAGGCAACATATAGCCTAACAAAGAAAGTGTGCTGGATCGTATGGCAATTGTATATGGCTGAGAAATAATATAAGGACTAGAAAAGCTCAGTGACAAGTACGTAGGCTTCTGTAATTAATGCAGCTATTTGAGTGTGTGAAGAAAGTAGCAATGGCATCAGAACACTGATAAATTCATGGGGTGTAGTCTTAGTGTATGCACATCTGCTGATCTTTATGGAAAGTAGGCAGAAAACCTGAGGCAGGAGAAAGGGCAAAAAGAAAGAGGGAGAAATTGCACAGTTTGTTTTATGTTTCTCCTGAAGAGGAAGAATGATGGCCACATTGCCGACAAGGTTCAGGGTGTTTTCAAGATGGATGCCACACATTTGTGTGACCATGGCTTCTATATTTCTTAGGGAACAAGTAGACAGAGTTTAAGGAGAATGAAAGCTAACTCAGAGTTGTCCGTGTTACAAAACTTAGACTTGATCGTCTTGGAAAGTTCTAACTGAAGAGAGAAAGGTCATATATATTTTCTAGTCAGGACTTAAAGTCTAGCTGAGGTGACCAGAAATGGGTTAATACTGACATGCATGTGGGTAAGAAAACATTCCACTTGCTTTTCTTGTCTTCTAGTCGACACCACCATGAATTTTCAACTACTCAGTAAATGGTGCTTGCAATGAAAGCACCTGTTTTGTCCACTCCATTAAAGAAAGCAATATGGAAAAATTTCAATTACTTTCACTAACAAAGACACTTAGCTATACTCATAATGACTTTTCAGTTAAAGAATATCTCTTAATGAGTCTCACATCAACACAGAGAGAGCAGTATTAGACTAATGAGGAGAAGTAATTTTGGGAACTTATAATAACCATTTCTTCTTGTCAGCATAAGTATCCTCCTGTCAGCTTCCGACGTTAGAGTATAATGCACGAAGAGAGGAAATAGTTGCATATGATGTGAATGGCTTTGAGACTCTGCAATTCTACAAGGATTCTAGACTGATCAATATCCACATTAACCAGCACCATCTACAGAGCTACATTTATATTTCTTGAAATTCTACAGATTGTATTATTGGTGATATACTTTTCTCTCTCTTACTATAGTACTACACAAGATGCCATGGTTAATTGTAAAGGGGTTCTTTTGCTTTTGTGTCACAGAACAGCATGGTAGGGTATAAAGTCTGAACATCTTCAAAGGCTGGAGAACGCAGGCATACCTTGGTGAACTTAAGATCTTCTCCACCTATGGTTTTAGAGATC
Organism: Montemys delectorum; assembly: GCA_019843815.1. Lineage (NCBI taxonomy): Eukaryota > Metazoa > Chordata > Mammalia > Rodentia > Muridae > Montemys > Montemys delectorum. The sequence continues at coordinate 18,066 of JADRCD010201686.1, forward strand.
ATTGGACCAAACCTCAGCAGGAATAAGCAAAATTCCAGAACAATAAAATGATTTTTGTGATAGGAGCTCTGATGCTGTGCTTTCCCAATATTGTATTTCAATCTGGCAAAAAAAAAAAAAAAAAAAAAAAAAAAAACAGGGAAGAAAGAAACTGTGCTCATTGGGATCTGTCGAGAGCTCTATGCCCAAGAAGATGCCCACTAGCAAGGGAGAAACCATATCTGGCACAGTTACTACTCTGCTAATAAAGCATACTAATAACTAAAATAAGTGTTGGTTTCATATTTTGAATTGGTTTTTATTTTTTTACAGAAGAAACTTATGAAGCTGTTGATGTTGTATGGATTGAAGCTTGTGTATGTCTTATATATTTGTCTGGATTCAACTTAAATATTATAAGGTCATCTTATTGACATTTATTTAATTATGGCATCTGACATTTTTTTTTTTTTAATGGTCAATACCAACATCATTGGCATTTAGGAAAAGAGGATGTTTTGGTTTTGCTTGTGAGGAAACAAATGAATTTTCACTCTTGGGTTTATAAATATACTTCAAGTTTATATGGCACTCATGTAGAGTCCCTATGTCAGACCTAGTGTCAGCATAAGAATTGTGTCAGTGATGTATGCACAGGCATGCCACAGACAACAGAAAACAAAAGTAAATATTGATTCACCTGAGATTTAAAAATCCCGAGATAAACAGAAAATATCTGCCTGAGAGCCATTCATAAAGGCCTTTGAGAGCAACTAGTAACCGTGAAAGTCACATAATACCCCTAAACCCTTGGAGCATATAAAAGAGCCAGAAGCAAGTTCAACCGTAAGTTAATTTCATACAACCTTGTATAAAGTCACTTTTTGGTTTTGAAAAAGAACTAGACAATACACTCCAAGAATAGCAGATTCCAGGAGGGGGTAGAACACCTGGTTAGGATGTGGTAAGATTCAAGAAAAAAATAAGCAAAAAAATTGATTTCTAATGCATGCTAGGCAGGTGTGAATAAACTATAATAAAGGTAGACACTGCAGAGAGCTGCAGATGTTTCCAGGTGTGCATAGGTGTAGATGAATCATCAGAGACTGAAATAGAACCCGAACTGAAAAGCAGAGGCACCGCTAAAAAGGTTTTCATTCAAGGACTTTTCTCCATTGAGGAACCATTTACAGCTTCAATTTAGAGAACCAATTATTCATATCTGCTTACAGGACTCTTTTCTTTTTTCTTTCTTCCTTCCATCTTTTTCACTTTCTTTCTTTTTGGGGGGTTGTGTGTGACTGCCCCAACATTTAGTTTTTTTTTAATTTTGTTTTTAACCTGAATAATGGACTTCAGAATCTTGGAAATGAAAATGGATACATTGCCACAGAGCTGAAATGGGGTCATTTGACTTCCCCTCCCCCTCTAAGATACTCAAACATGCAGGCAATGGTAATACAGCGCGTGCTAACGCATGAGGGTTTTTTCCACAGGGTACAGTGTAGTTGATTTCTGCCCGGCACTAAGCCATCCTCACATTTAAGACAGAGACGTTGTATTTTGAACTGTCTCCTTCATTGGCCAGCCATTTTGAACTTCTTTAGTTTCACTTGGTCGTACATCTTCTTGGGCATGGAGCTTTTGCTGGATCCCAGTGCTCTGTTCTTTCCCCACTCCTTGTCAGGATGGGATATAGTATTTATTGGGAAGGGGGAAAACACAGCCTCGGGACTTCTATCAGAAAAATCATTTTATTGTTAAAGAATTTCACTTCTTCCTGATGAGGGTTGATCCCACTATCTTCAAACCACAGGTGGAGAAGACCTTAAATTCACTGTAGTATGCTTGGGTTTTTCGAGCGATAAGCATGATAAGACCTTACATTTTAATAAGCTGCTCCGTGGCTTAAAAACAAAACAAAACAAACATCTATTTAAAATTAACCATAGCATCTTTTGAAACTTTCAGGAAACACTCATTTTCCTTTTTTTTTTTTTTTTTTTGGTTTTTTGGTTTTTTCGAGACAGGGTTTGTCTGTGTAGCCCTGGCTCTCCTGGAACTCACTCTGTAGACCAGGCTGGCCTTGAACTCCGAAATCCACCTGCCTCTGCCTCCCAAGTGCTGGGATTAAAGGCGTGCGCCACCACCGCCCGGCACTCATTTTTTTTTTTTTATTAGATATTTTCTTTATTTACATGTAAATTTTCCCTTTCCCAGGTTCCCCTCCAAAAAACAAACAAACAAACAAACAAACAAAAACAACAAGAACAAACTCCTTTTGCCTCCCCCCTCCCCATGCCTGCCACCCCACCCTCTCCTACTTATTGGCCCTGGCCTTCCCCTACACTGGGGCACAGAACCTTCACAAGGCCGAGGTCCTTTCCTCCTATTGATGATCGAATTTGCAATCCTCTACTATACACATGCTGCCAGAACATTCAGTCCCACCCTGAATAGTCCTTGATTGGTGGTTGGGTCCCTGGGAGCTCTGAGGGTACTAGTTAGTAATTGTTGTTCGTCCTAAGGGGCTGCAAACCCTTCAGCTCCATAGAACCTTTCTCTAACTCCTTCATTGGGGACAGTGTACTCAGTTCAATGAATGGTTGTGAGCCTCTGCATCTGTATTAGTCAGGTATTGTCAGAGCCTCTCAGGAGATAGCTATATGCTTGTCCTTCCTTCAGTCTCTGCTCCATAGTTAATCTCTGTCACTCCTTCTGTGTATGTTTGGTTCCCCCCCCCCTTTTTTTTAAGAAGGAATGAAATGTCCACCTTTTGGTCTTCCTTCTTCTTAAGTTTCTTGTGGTTTGTGGGTCATTCTTCCTATATTCCAAACTTCTGGGCTAATAACCACTTATCATAGAATGCATACCATGTGTGATCTTTTGTGATTGGGTTAGAAACACCTAAAGAAATGTTTAACATCCTTAGTAATCAGGGAAATGCAAATCATTTTTTAAATCAATGATTTGTATGATAGTATCCTGCTATGTGTGGAGTGCAAGTCATTGAGCAACTGGTCTCTGACTCCTGACTATGGCCCTTATTCTGGGACTGTGCAAGAGTTGTCTTAAGACTGGTCATCAGTACTGTTGGACTTCCTCCATCCCTTCAATTTCCCACGATTCTCATTCCCAGTCCTTCATCCTTACTCCTCCTCCTCCTTATGTATTGCATACAGAAAAAGTCTTGTTGTGTGAATAAAGCTGGTTTGGTACTCCTGGCCCAGCCCCCCAAATGTGTAGTCTCACTTACATCATCACCACAGTTGTCCTGCTTTGTCTTCCTGGTACAATTTCTGCTGCTGTCACATGGTCTTGGGTGTGTGGCTATCAGATGCTGTGTGAAGTGTGATCACCCTTAATTAAAACTAACTCTTACATCCTCTACTCAACTAGTCCCCATAGGAGAATGTCTGTGTTCTCCTAAAGTACCAAAAAAACCTCTTCCAGAGAAGGGACATTTTTTGTAAATGGAAGAGAAATAGCTTAAATCAAAATCGGCCAAAACTAGTATAGATTCATTTAAATTACAGTGAAGTCCCTGGGCCACATAGTAAGAAAACATAAGAAGAAGAAGGAAAAAAAAAGGTTATCTTGTTGCCATGGTAATGGATTATATGAGAGGGGTCAGGCTTGCTTGAATTTGGTGGGAAAAAAAATAAGCCATGGTCATTAAGATTTATTCATTCGGCAGACAGTTCTGTATTTTTATTATGCCCCACTGTACTAAAGTCCAGGGATTAAAAAGTGTTGCAGCAAGACAGTTTTAAATTCATGAAGCTTAGAGGATTCTTGGATGAAATGGAAAAAAAGAAACATAAAATAGGAAAGACACGAAATATTTCTAAATGAGGATAAATGCCATGTCTTATACACATGGGCTGCTGACATACGCAGCTGGGAGTTGTGGGAGAGAAACATGCTTTAAAGTCAAATGGCTTTGAAAGCAGTCTAAGGAAATTGTGGTTTAACAGAGACCAAAGAGATTAAGGCTGGGTTAGGGAGTGTCCCAGGCAGATATAAACAGAATGTGCAAAGGCCTTTGAATCGAAAAATTCCTTACTAGGCTGTTTGAAAACAGATAGGGGCCAGGTTGCAGGTGGAACGGATGTGAGCAAAAGTCAAACAATCTCTTTCCATTCTATTACAAACAGCCTACGGGATCTAGAAATGTTACAGAACATGGTTCTCTATTAATCATTAGAAGACAGGAATTTGTTTTAATCAAATTTCTCGCTTGCAGAAACTTTTTATGTTGTATTTTCAAATCTGAATGCTGGCCTTATACTGCCCTCGTGTGGTTAGCTGATACACTACATGTGTCCTGAGAAGTATGTCTTTTTTCCCCCCCAATTTTTATATAAATATATATATAAATGTGTGTATACATATATATACATATATATGTGTGTATATACATATATACATATATATGTGTGTGCATACCTATGTATACATATATGTGCATATATAAATATATGTATACAGATTGTTGGTAGAAATTTTAATTTATTTTTATAATTAGATATTTTCTTTATTTACATTTCAAATGATATCTCCTCTCCTGGTTACTCCTCTGAAAAACAAAAACAAAAACAAAAAACAAACTGTTTCCTCCCCTCTCCCCCATTCACCAACTCACCTTCTCCCACTTCCTGGCCCTAGCATTCCCTTACATTGGGGCATAGAACCTTCACAGGACCAAGGGCCTCTCCTCCCATTGATGACCAACGAGGCTATCCTCTGCTATACATATGATGCTGGAGCCATGAGTCCCACCATGTGTACTCTTTGGTTGATGGTTTAGTCCCTGGGAGCTCTGAGGGTAGTAGTTAGTTCATACTGATATCTGTCCTAGGGGGCTGCAAACCCTTCAGCTCCTTTGGTTCTTCCTCTAGCTCCTTCATTGGGGAGTCATGTGGTCAGTCCAATGGATGGCTGTGAGCCTCTACTTCTGTATTAGTCGGGCACTGTCAGAGCCTCTCAGGAGACAGCCATATCAGGCTCCTGTCATCCAGCACTTGCTGGCATCCACAATAGTGTCTAGATTTGATGATTGAATATGGGAAGGATTCCCAGGTGGAACAGTCTCTGAATTGCCTTTCCTTTAGTCTCTGCTGCATAGTTAGTCTCTACAACTTCTTCCATGGGTATTTTGTTCCTCCTTTAAGAAGGAAGGAAGTATCCACACTTTGATCTTCCTTCTTTTTGAGTTTCTTATGGTTTGTGGTTTGTACTTTGTGTATTCTGAACGTCTGGGCTACTATCCACTTATCAGAGAATGCATAACATGTGTGTTCTTTTGTGATTGGGTTACCTCATGTATTGGCTAGTTTTATGTGTCAACTTGACACAGGCTGGAGTTATCACAGAGAAGTGAACTTCAGTTGGGGAAATGCCTCCATGAGATCCAGCTGTGGGGCATTTTCTCAATTAGTGATCAAAGGGGTGGTGCCATCTCTGGGCTGGAAGTCTTGAGTTCTATAAGAGAACAGGCAGAGCAAGCCAGGAGAAGCAAGCCAGTAAGGAACATCTCCCCATGGTTTCTGCATTAGCTCCTGCTTCCTGACCTGCTTGAGTTCCAGTCCTGACTTCCTTGTGAGAAACAGCAATGTAGAAGTAAGCCAAATAAACCCTTTCCTCCCCAACTTGCTTCCTGGTCATGATGTTTGTGCAGCAATAGAAACCCTGACTAAGACACCTCACTCAGGATGATATTCTCCAGATCCATCCATTTCCCTAAGAATTTCATTAATTCATTGTTTTTAATAGCTGAGTAGTACTCCATTGTGTAGATGTACCACAGTTTCTGTATCCATTCCTCTGTTGAGGGACATCTGGGTTGTTTCAGTTTCTGGCTATTATAAACAAGGCTGCTACGAACATGGTGGAGCATGTGTCCTTATTACTTGTTGGAGCATCTTCTGAGTACATCCCCAGGAGTGATATAGCTGGGTCCTCTGGTAGTACTATGTCCAATTTCCTGAGGAACCTCCAAACTGAGTTCCAGAGTGGTTGTACCAGCTTGCAATCCCACCAGCAATGAAGGAGTGTTCCTCTTTCTCCACAACCTGGCCAGCATCTGCTGTCACCTGAGTTTTTGATCTTAGCCATTCTGACTAGTGTGAGATGGAATCTCAGGGTTGTTTTGATTTGCACTTCCCTGATGACTAAGGATGTTGAACATTTCTTTAGGTGCTCCTTTCTCAGTTATTTGGTATTCCCCAGTTGAGAATTCTTTGTTTAGCTCTGTACCCCATTTTTTAATAGGGTTATTTGATTCTCTGGAGTCTAACTTCTTGAGTTTTTTGTATATATATCGGATATTAGCTCTCTATCAGATATAGGATTGGTAAAGATCTTTTCCAAATCTGTAGGTTGCCGTTTTGTCCTATTAATAGTGTCCTTTGCCTTACAGAAGCTTTGTAATTTTTGAAGTCTCATTTGTCAATTCTTGATATTAGAGCATGAGCTATTGGTGTACGTTTTAGGAAATTTTCCCCTGTGCCCACGTGCTCCAGGCTCTTCCCCACTTTCTTTTCTATTAGTTTCAATGTATCTGGTTTCATGTGGAGGTCCTTGATCCACTTGGACCTGAGCTTTGTACAAGGAGATAGGAATGGATTGATTTGCATTCTTCTAACAACCAATCAGAATCCTTTTACATGCATGGAACCAGGCTCAAAAATAGAAGCGATTCTTTATTAGTTTTTTGTTGTTGTTGTTGTTGTTGTTGTTTTTAGTTGTGCTTGTATGTAATAAGCAACAAAGATCCCTGACCGCAGGAGTCATCCAGATGGAAATTTGGCACTGAAGCCCAACTAGACCCAGTACAACAGGGTAAAGTGTGCCTGTGGGAAATACGGAGGCACGACCTACAGCAAACCCATTCAGTTCTGTAAACTTATAAGTAGAGGATATCAAAATAACTAGGCATGGCCTATTGGCAGTTTCTATCTTGTCCTCTCTGCCTCTGAAATTCTGTTCTTAACACTACGAACTAAATTTCCTCCAGTTTGGATGCGTTTTCACACTATTCCTGACACCAAGATATCCAGGTTCACTTGCATGATCAGTATGTTACCTTAGCTTTGGAAGGAGTTTCAGAAAGTTCTATAGCTTGCTTCTCTGTTGATGGTTTGCCCATCTTTCCTCTCACTTCCTTCTCACTTAAGATTTGGGCAGTCATACTTATTTTCAGAGGTTTTCTGTTGTTATTATTGTGTTTTGTTTTGTTTTGGACAAATCCTAGACATGACTTTCTAGAGAATAGGCATTTCCTCATTATATTTATCAGTACTAAAATAGAGTCAAAGTTGCTTTCTTTGTCAAGCGAGCTGTACTGGCTACATAGTTTTACTCAGAACTGAACTCTTTGATGAAGGCCTTGTTGTATCCTGTTCCTTTCTTCTCTTAGGGAGACAATTAGCACACACTCATTAGCTGAATTTTTTTCTTAGACATTTTCTTTATTTACCTTTTAAATATTATCCCCTTTCCTGGTTTCCCCTCTGAAAACCTCCTATACCATGCCCCCTCCCCCTGCTCACCAACCCACCCTCTCCCACTTCCTGGCCCTAGCATTCCCTTACACTGGGGCATAGAACCTTCACAGGATCAAGGGCCTCTCCTCCTATTGATGTTTGACTAGTCCATCCTCTGATACATATGCAGCTGGAGCCATGGGTTCCTCCTTGTGTACTCTTTAGTTTGGTTTAGTCCCTGCAAGCTCTGGGGGTACTGGTTGGTTGATTTTGTTGTTCCTCCTATGGGGCTACAAACCCCTTCAGCTCCTTGGGTCCTTCTCTAGCTCCTCCATTGGGGACCTTCTGCTCACTCTACTCTCAGCCAACCATTAACTGAATTTTACATTGCAAGGCTTTCTTTGTAAATGGAAACACCAACTCACAGCTTTCCTGTCAGAGCAAGGAACCTCAAATTCACCACAGCTCAATTCCCCATAGACACTTGGCTCCAAGAAATAATCTTTCCATAGCGTCTCAGATCTACTTTAAGATTGAGGGAGATCCTTGTGAAATATACAAATGGACTGCTTCAAGCTGGGACTGGAGAGTTGCATCTGCATATCTGTCTTCAGTCATCCTGAAGGACTAACATTCCCCCTTCAGAGAATGTTTTGTCTTTCTTTATACTCATGGATGCCCCAAATCACCAGGTTGTATTGTGTACCATCTCCTCAGACATGCCAGCTATGAAGGACAGAGCTAAACATATTTTCTACCTTGACTGAGTGAATGATTTGTTCAACAGTGCATTTGCTCCTTAACTACTTTCTCAGCACCACCTTGCTTTCCTATTTTTTTCCCTTTTAAAAGGTTTTTTCGGAAGAGTTTAAGTAGCTTATCTTGCTGAATCATATGCATCTATAAGCAACGTGAATGTCTGCTAACAAGTTATATATAAATAAGAGGATTTCTATTGAGCCTTTACTTAATTATAAAACTTCCGTCTGTAATCCAAAAAAGAAAACAAAAGAATTTATAAATTCCACAAGAGCTTAATCATGTTTCCAAAGATCAAGAGTTTTAGAAATCATAGTAATTATATTTCTCAGGACACTGAAATGAACTGCCAGGCTGTGTAGTCTGATATTTCTCATGAAAATTATCTCTAGAGGGAAGAGGCAGACATGAAACAAATTGAAAAGAAGCAACAGTAGTTATCTTATCGCATTTGTGACTTAGTCTTGCATCCTTGATTGACAGAGGTGGGAGAGAGTGAAATGGTTGTAGCACACATCTGGGACCTGGAACTGTGGTCTGAAAATTTATCAGATTTCATCATTCTGGGATCTGTGCATGATGGATACCTTGGAGGATGATTATATTACCATGTGTTTACTGTCCATAAACAGAATTCCATAAGGTATGGATGTTCATAGGGACCTAGCATGATGAGTCAGCATTAATATGCCTGAACATGTGACACTGAGATATAAAGTATACGTTCTTAGACCCCAGCTAAACCACATATAATAGACAGATCACCATACTCTTATTGCAACAAAGATTTTTTTGTTTGGTTGTTTTGTTTTGTTTTGTTTTTGTTTGTTTGTTTGTTTTCCAAGACAGGATTTCTCTGTGTAGCCCTGGCTGTCCTGGAACTCACTCTGTAGACTAGGCTGGCCTCGAACTCCAAAATCTGCCTGTTTCTGCCTCCCAAGCACTGGGATTAAAGGCATGTGTCACCACTGCCCAGCTAAGAATTCCCAATTTTGAATGTTCAAAAAAAATCCAACAGAATCAACTTACCTGGTAGAGGGCCACCTAAAGTGAACCCCCAATCAGAAAGCATGTGTAAAACAGACCAAACCCCCATATATAGCACACATGCAACTTGGTCTTCACATGGGTCCTCAAACAGCAGAAAGTGCCTCTGCCTCTTGCCTGCCTTTGGATCCATTCCCTTAACTGGCTGCCTTGTCTAGCCTCAGTGAGAGAAGATTTGCCTAATCCTATGCATCTTGATATATGTCAAGTTGGGTTGATATCCATAGGAGGGAGGCCTCTGCTTTTCTGAGAAGAAAGGAAGGAGGTTGGAATTGGGGGAGAGGAGGGGAGAGAGAGGGACTAAGAGGAGAGGAGGGAGGGGAAGCTGCAATCAGGATGTAAAGTATAAGTAAATAAATAAATTAAATACAAAAAAGATTTATTCCCAAACATTTAATATTTCTGAAACTTAAACTTTGGGAAACCTAGAATTTTTAAAATATGACTTTGTGTTAGTATCAGCTGTTCATTCCAAGTGGCCTGAAGCATTAATGATCCATCGCCCAGCAACTTCTACAAATGGTGGTTAATGCTTACCAAATGTCCACTTTCATGTACATTTTACTATAGAAATGACATGTTATGCCATCTATTTTTTTATAGAACATTTTAAGGAATGAATGGACTGTCACCATTTCATGAATGAAATATTTCTTTGTCATCCCTTATGTGGTCAAGATTTTACTACAAAATTATTTGGTTTCATTTAGATCTCTTAGTCTGAACATTACATGGACTGTAGGATTCTATGATAACTTCTATCCTTTATCATTTCTGGGGAAGTCTTGGTCAAAAATATAGAATTTTCGATAAACAGAATCAAAATTACACTCCTATTCAGGTGACTTGAAAGTGTAAATTTTGCCTACAGTAATAGGAACACTCATTTTCCAGTTGGCAATCTGGTCTACAGTGTGGAGCAGATAACACGCTGCAGTAAATCCAGACAGTGAGTTTAGATGTAAACTGCAAAAAACTACATTTAATATATAGTAAGCCTTAAATTAGTCAGTTTGGGGGTTCATGTGAGCAATGCTTTGAGTATGGGTAAATGGAAACCTTAGACCATGATAATGAGATTGTCAAATATTGTGACTAACTTAAAATAAAATTGATAGTATAAAATAAGTTTGAAGATGCTCTTTTTCTCTTGCTACTACCCAGCATGTTCACCTTCAGATAAGTATTGTTAAGGTCTGGGTACTCTGACAAGAATATTCATAGTTGTTTTTAATCAACCTGTTATTTCCTATGTGTATGTATCACATGATACAAGTTGCTATATTAGATATATTTTTTTAATAATGTAAGATGCATTAGGGAACTAAATATAATGTTTTGCATTTAGCATTTGGCTTAATGTACGTTTAGATGGATGACTTCCTTAACATCGCCCACTCATGTTTTCTATTTTGAGACTGGCAGTCACCAGAGCCAGGTTGAAACCCTGGCTTCCTGATGCTGCGTCTTTCTGCAGGTTTCCTTGTTGATGTGGATTGAATAGGCTAGTTGGCACAACATGTTTCCTAAAATATAGCTCCATGACTTCTTTTATTTTGAGACCTATTCTCCCCAGAAAACATTACCAATTTTGTAAATGTAAAGTAGTTAAACTTTTCATGTATCAGCTCTAGAATAATTCCTCCACTCTAAAAGTAAATACATAATAACTATTCTGAAATACTTTGAAATATGGAATCTTGAAAAGCCTTTCCTCTGTCCTAGTAGGAACTACATTAGTGCCAGCTTCTAAGACAAACTTGATCCAGTACCTTTTACTAGGAGATTCAGTTCTGGTGATGCAGTTGACATTTTGAGGTTTTTAAATAAAAAAGAACATAGTGGCAGCTGAGGTTGTACAGTGGTAAAGCACTTCCCGTATAAGTATGCTGACTTGAGATTGGACATCCAGAGCCTATATCAAGCCAAACATGGTTGTGTGAGCCTGCAGTGTCCATTATCTTTTGGTGGTGGGATGCTAAAGGAGAAAGAAACCCATGAGTCACATGGCCTAGAAATTGCAATGGGGACAAACAAGAGACCTCTTTTGTTTTAGAGAGGTAAAAATTGCATACAGTAATGTTCTCTGAACTCCGCATACATTTCATAGAAAGCATATGTCTGTACCTACACTCTCAAACAGACACACACACACACACACACACACACTACACTACAGATAAACATATGCACATATTTAGATAGTTTTACACAAAATATTGTTACATTAAAAATCAGTCCTACACTTTTTCAGCTAACTGTAATATATAGCTTAAGTTATGTGAACTGCATAATTAAATCATATATTTTCTTTTAAATTGGTTATTATATTTATTTTGGTTTAGTAGGGAATTATAGGTAATTATGGAGTATAATGTATTAATTTGATAGTACATTGTATCATACTCAAATCAGATTAATTAGCATTTCTTTCTGTCTGTACAGTTATTACTTGCTTGTGTGGAAAACTTCCAAACTCCAGTCTCCTAGATTTTTATAAAATGCTTAATAAGTTATTTTGAATTATGGCCACCATATTGTTTTGTAGACTATTATAAATTATTTCTCCTATCAAAACTTATATAGATGAAGCATTTAAAGGCAGAATCATGTTATATACTTTTAATCTCAAATGTCTATTATAGAAAAGTTCAAAAGGTCAAAATAAGGGAAACATAGATTTCATATGTTAAACAGTTAGTCCCCAAAACATACATATAGGTAACATTATACTGAATCAGAGGGTTATATTTGCAATATTTTATATATGTAAATATATATGCATCTATGTATGTGATAGCAATAAGTGAGATGTCATGAATTTGAAAGAGTGAGGAGGGGTTTGGTATAAGGAAAAGAATGGGAGCATCATTGTAATTAAACTAAAATCTCAAAAATTAAATGATAAATGTTTGTTATATCTTTAAAAGATGTTACAAAGTAAACAAGAAATTATCAGGTGCATATCTTAAAATGAGATGACTTCCTTTACTATATCTAAAACATACATTTCAGTTCAATTTCTGTAGGATTATGAAGGGGAGTTAAACTTGTACAATTTCAGGTTTCTCTGATTACTTGAAGTAAATGTTACACATACAAATTATAGATCATAAGAAGTTGAGCTATGCCACATTGAGTTTTATTTAACAGAGTCTAGCCTCTGGAGTGAGAAAATACACCAGTTAGGGGATATAGCAGCTCTGGTAGACATGCTGTACGGAAGAATCTGACTGGAGCTCTGTTCAAAATAGCAAGTCATAGAATGAGCCTAGGTACCCATCAGTGGAAAAATAAGTAAAGAAATATATGCACACACACTATGGAGTCCCCAGTCAGTGGAACAAGATCATGTCATTTGTTGGACACTGGATATAATTAGAGATAATCACGGTGAACATACTAAGCCAAGCATCATATGCATTATCTCATATATCTAATTTTAAAACTAATGAAAGATATTAATGTAGGAGGACTATTAAACAGTAGAACAGTGACTCAAAGGAAGACTTTCGAGGGAGGGGGTAGGTAAAATATGAATAAAGGTAATCATTTTATGCAATCTTCAATGAAACCCAACATTGTCTGTATATATGTATGTATGTGTATGTATGTATGTATATATATATATGTATATATATAATTATGAATTATGCTGTATATATGTATATTAATAATTATTTAATCTGTTATCTGGTACATTTCTTTCTGTGTTTTCCTTTAATCTCTAAGGGCCAAGTATAAATAAGACACAATTTTTAGGATTTTTATTTTGAGATCTGGAATTCTCCTGATATGTGAAGCTTGCAGCTAATCAGCTAATCAGCTTCTCTAATCTTCTCTTCAGTCTGAAAAAGATTGAATGCATGCTTACTAACTAGTGTACCCCTGTGGTGATCAGTGATTAAGACCTAGTGGGAGCCCCTTAAAGCTGATACACATCCACCTTTTGGTTTGTATTGAATGCTTATTGGTTGGTAATCCTACCTGGGTGAAGTGGGGTTCCTCAGGGAGAAGAAAGCTCTGTCAACTTAAGGGTCGAAGCATTTCTAGGCACACTGATATTGTGTACAGAGGCATGAAGTTTCCTTATATCGACTTTGTAAACAGATTTTGAGTTGTAGCGTAAGTCAGTCTGGTGTCATACCAGAGTGCTCCAATGCACTCTTGCATTTGGAATAATCATCAATGCAATGCACTTCCAGGGTGACATTTCAATGGGACTCTTAGAAATATATCACCTTCTTATATATGTCTTGCAGGGTAGGGAAGATTTACAGGGCTGGGAGTTTTATATGCAGACTGTAGATCACTGTGGGTGGCCCGTGAGACTAGCTTTATTTTATCTCCAGTAATGACCAGAATGTCCCCCCAGCCTTACCTGTCCTTGTTGAGGTAACAATTCTGTTTGATGATGTTTTTCTTCATCTGAAAATTCAAATTGTTCTTTTTGTTGATATTAGCATTCTTAATTTTTCTTCCCAGTGTTATGCTATAACAAGTTCATTGGTTTAGTTGTATTCTACAGGTATTAATAGACCTACTGGCAAAACATAAATGTGGATGGGTACTGAAAACTGAAGTATCATACATCACTATATTTACCATGTGTTTTTGAAGAGCTATGCTTCAAAATGGAATATGAATGAGGTAGAGTATAAATAAAATAATGCTACTTCAGGAAATGCGATACCATCAAGTGCAAAACTGTCATCATGTAGAACATTTTTAAAACTGGAAGAAACAGATTATGTAGTCATTGCTACTCTATGTATTTAATGTGATTTATAATATTATATGTGATAATTGCATTATCTTCAGCACAAATCACTTCCTAGAGATAACTGATACAACATATGGAATGACAGCTTCCATTTTTTAGAAAAATATAGAAAAAAGCATTGCTTGACAAAGTACTTTGGTATGTCTTCCAACAGAATGATCTAAAAAAAAAAAAAAACCCGCTGTGTATCTGAATGCTGTGTGATGCGAATAATTTTATTTTCCCACTCACCGTAGTTAGGTACCATTTACACATGTTACATCCTGGATCTGCTTACAGCACCATTATTAGCAAGTACATCCATGGTGAGTGTTCATTCCTTTGTGAATGAACACCCCTTTACTCTCTACCTTCTTAGTAGATAGTTCTATAGGTATTAAAAAGAGAACTAAGTAAAAACTGCATGAGTGGTAAGTCAATGTTCATATATTATAAAGGAACCTATCAGTGTATCATTGCCATAGTCTCAATACAGACCTCATGATTGTGTATTGTGTGCAGCCCCTTAGACTTGGAATAGTTACATTAGGCATCTGTTCTCATTGTCCCTGGACGTTGGGTTTGAGTTCTTTTGTCTTGTGAAGAAAACTGGCTTCTTCTGAATGTGGCCATTGTGGATGCAGACATCAGCTTTTGCCGGCTCCTGCCACAGCTGATTTCAAACCCAGTGAGGAGACATGTAAATATAACCTGACTGCTCCTGCCTAACTTGGGTCTCTTGGCAACTGGAAATAACTCGTAGACTTTGGCTTCAGATGTCATCCCTGATGCTACAACTATTTCCAACCTTTTGAAGTCAGGAATAGTTTGCTCTTTTAACGCCGTCTTGTGAAAGATATTTAACACATTTTTACCTGTGACTTCAGCATTAAAACTACCTTATTTATGGAGAGAGAAATAGCAGGGGATACGTAATTTTAAACTTGCGATCGCATACTCAGCCTTCCCTGGTGGAATATGATTTAATGCACTCCGTTCTTGGACACTGGTTAATGTTTCAAGATCAGAATTTCTATAAGGTTGCTCGTGCAAAAGTTTCACCCCAAGGACAAAATTATTTCAAAACTCTACTGTAGTGTTTTCCCCTTAGTACTGTTGGAGTTACCCAGAAAAGACTATGGTAGTATATGTCATACTTTTTATATTGTGAACAATCAATGTTAGACTGTGTTCACCTGTGCAGATTCTTAACATGTTAATTTCAGGTAAAACTTTGAGTGTCTGCAATTCCCAATGGCTGCTGAGACAGACGTTAGTTTTCATTGAGTAAGTGCAGGCAAAGCTTTTGTTTCCTTGTGAGATATTTTGCAACTAATATTCAAAAATCAAATGATGGAAAGCACTACATGTCAGCTTAGTTTTTATGCATTCCTTTCCTCTTACTGATGCATTGTTCATATAGGGATATTTAAAAAAATATTATTTCATTTTAAATAAATCTGGAGCCACTATCCTTGTGACTGAAAGTCAAGACATAAATGAGTTATAGCTTTTTTATTTTACTATTGTTCTTTAATCTTTTTTTTTTTTTTTACAGTTCACTCGTTGTCTCCTCCCAGTCCACCCTCTAACAGTTCCTCATCCCATTCCTCCTCCCCATCTTCAAGAGGATGTCCTCACCCTATTCCCATACGACCAGACTCTCAAACATCTTTCTGGTACAGATTAGATGTTTTGTTTCACAGAATCATTTGAGACCAGTGTTGTATGTTGATGTACTTTGTAGAGTTGCATAGTCTGTCCATATGGCCAGTTAGCTCTTTGTGTGATCTTGTAGCATCAGAGATATTTCTCTTGGTAAAGGTAAAACATCAATTTTGTATTAGTTCTCTATAGCTGCTATAACAAATCATCAACTACATTATGGCTTTAAAAACCAAAAGCTGTCATTTTATAATGCAGTGGGTTAGACATTCAACATGGACCTCACTGGATAAGCTAGGGTTATCTGCAGGACTGCGCACTCTATGGAAGGCAGTCTTATTTCACTTCCTAGCTATCAGGGGTCACTCAAGCTCTCTACCTTCTCATCCCGCTTCACTTGAAAACCAGCAATTCCTCATGTGTCTCTGCCTGTCTTCTATCTACAGTTACAGATTCGTTTTCAATTTACTGTTCCTGTTTTTAGGGACTGTTATGATCTCATCTTCCTAGGAGTAATAAAACTTTACAAGATAATATACATATTCAGAAATAAATTTATTAACCACCTGAAGCCCATCTGCAAATCTTTTAGGTTTGTTTGAGCATCTTCCTTGTCCCTGTGATTCCATTCTCATGGTTGGGGTCTTACTGAATACGAAGTTCTCAGTTATCCTAGCTGACTGCATTCCCTGATACACACACACACACACACACACACACACACACACACACACACAAATATGTACACTTATGTATTGCCAGAACTCACCACCTGATTTATTGGTGCAGTGGAAGTGTCTGCTATTGTTATTGCCTGCCTCAAGTCAAGAGCTGAGATGTCAGACTACTGTTAGTAGAACCTGGGTTCTAGGCACGCTACTACCACAGCTTCTAAAAACTGTTGTCTGCCAGGAACTTATAACCCTTTTTAGCATAGAGCCCAGGAATTTATTCAAGATCTCTTCTAAATTGAAATATCAAACAAATGTAAAAGAATCAATATTAGTGATTTTATCTCAGATAAGAATTTTTGAAGTGGAATTTCCATGATGGGGGCAGAGTTTCCGGAAAGTTCAGGCATAACCAGTGAGCAACATTTAGCTTTCATGCTAACATTTATTCCTTGCTTTCTTCAAAGCAAATTTCTCCGCACAAGTTTTGATTTTTAGAATACACATTGGTATAGCTTGAAATATTGAGACCGAGGGCAAAAATCATCAGGGAGATGTCCAGTTCCAAACGTGGTGGCAGTCAGTTCAGTTAAAGGGTCATTAAACATGTGAAGAGGCATGAGTGTGGCTGTCCAAGCTCTGTCTCTGAGTTCTAAATCAGCCTTTCCCACCATACATACTACACTTTCGTTCTGGCTTGTGTTCTCAACACGTGTGCTGACGTGTGCTCTTATTTGAATCATACACTGAATTTAGCCCTACTTTTTTCATCTCTTTGTGTTCTAAGAAACCTCCCTTTAAATCCTTCTAAGACTGTAATAGCCTGTATAGAATACACAATTTGTCAAACGTAGATTTTATACAAATGTGACATGATCTCATTATATTTCTGCCATTAGATTTTATCGCTTTAATAATCCACTGCAATATTTATAGAATGTCATGAAAAATCATATAGTATTTATCACAGCAAACAAAAAATAGCATGACGTTAATAAATCACTCTATCTAGTGACAGTTGGAATTTTCCTTTGTAAATTTGCATCAAAATGATGAATCAACATCTAGTGAATATTTATCAATTGCCTGGACTTGCACAGGTATTAACTTAAAATATTGGTATATATACAAACTTCATACTATTTTAATATTTTAAATAAATTTTTATTATAAATAGGCTATTTTCTTATTGAAAGTACTGCTGATATAAGATAATGCATTCTCCTAACTAGCAATAGTAGATTTAAACAAAAGTCTTATATTTAGAATATCAAAATCCAAAGAAAAGGTGTTAATACAGAAGTATGTTTCACTTGTAGTTCTGGAGACCCAGATATCAAGGAATCCTGTAATTTGGCTTTATAAATGATCTTACAAGTTGAATTTGAGATATTTTTTCCATTTGCCATAAACTAAATCATTTTCTTTTGTCTTGCTCACTTTAATATATTGGTTATTTAATTTTAGGAAATTATGATTAGTATTTTACAATGCTTATTAGCATATATTAATTATACATAATGGTGTTTATTATAATATTATCATACATGTACCTAAAATATATCACACATACTAATCTCATGTTATCAGGTCTTGTCCCACTTTCACCCCTACTAATACTCTTCTGCTTCACACTTTACCTACTTTTACTTTGATGTCTCACTGCTTGTGTGTATGTGTGTGGTGTGTGGGGGTGGGTGTGTATACATGTGCATGTATATGCATGTGTGTATGTGCATGTGTATATATGTGTGTGTGCTCACATATATCCTAATGAGGCTTTTTATGGTTCTTTACAAGAATATGGATGAAAATTTGTTTATTGCAAAGTCATCTCTTAGGGGTGTCTTTTGTAAAATTTTAAAAAGTAAAATGTTATTGATTCTTCAATGTATTTGTTCTATTTTATCACACGAAACATGAATTAAAATGTCTCATAATGTATTCAGCATTGCCTAAGAGTTAATAATGATGTTGGGTTCTGAATTTCAAAGGAATAAGAAAATGAAGGTGATAGAAAACATGGGATCATAAGACCACATGTCTTTCTGTGTCCCCTTATGCAACTAACATCTTCTAGGGGGAGGATTCTCATTTTATTCAGCAGTACAGGCATTGGTAAGTTGTCCACACCACAAAGAAAAAAAAATCCCTATCGCTGCTCACAAAAACAACTGTCATTAGCACCAATAGGTAGAAAACAGGCACAGAAATAGGAAGGGGATTTATTGGCAACAGAAGAATTGGTAGGATATGGGAGAAGATATGAAAGTTTCATGAGAAGTGGATATGACCACAGATAATTGTACTTATGTAGGACATTGTTAAAAAGATATTAAAAACAAATTATTTAATCAAAAATTTCAAACAACATGTCTTCTACTGAGTAAGACAAACATCTATGTAAAGTTTGAAGATACAAATTACAACTGAAAATCTGGCCAGCATAATGTTAAACAAGTTACATTTCAGCCCCAAACCCCCTGAGATAAGAGAAGGCAGGGCATGCAGTAAAAGCCTTGTGATTAAGAGCAAAGACTAAGGCAGGAAGACACTTAGGAATGTAGTGTGATCAAAGAAAGCTGTCACATAAGATTGAGTTACAGTGAGAGGTCAGCAATAGGAAGCGGGAAGAGGTAACAACAGAGCCACACTTTCCTTCCTGCTGGGTTAGGAAACTCAGGCTTTTCCTGGGGGAGGGGGTAGGAGGTAGGGGTTGGAGGTAGGGGAGGTGAAGGCTGTTTTTGGAGCTATGTCCCACATCCCATCTTAAGACTTGAACCATCACTGCCTACTATGGAGAAGTTGCTGTTGGAAATCAGGACATTAGCTGTGGCAATCTTAAGTCTTCTACTGTGAGCCTAAGCTCCCTCATCTGTGATGTAACAATGAACAATTCCACCAAATCTTCTATCCTTATAACACTAGTTTTCTTCTTTCTAAGAATTTTCTTATGAATTATGTATATGTAAACATATATCTGAATACTTTCTCCTATCTATAGATCCTTTGAATGGACTTCTACTGATTCTTAATCTCTACTCATCGCAAGTCCTTTGTTTTCACAATTTAGAATCTACTTTTTTCTTTTGTGATGCTACAGCATCGGTCACTGTCGCGGCCAGTTGAACTTCCACATTCTTTAAGTTGCGTGGCATTTGTTGTAGTAAGTGTTTAGTTTTCGTGGATAGATTTTCTTCATTTGAACCTTTGGTTACCCTGCTACTCACTTGGCTCTCCTCTGTAGCTGCAACTAGTTTGGAATGTTTTCAATAAACCTCATACCCTATGCTGATCTGTAAATTTTAGCCAGGTGGGATTAAATTGTGACATTTCTTTCTTGTATCAAAACACATTCCGTTTTAGTACTAGAAGATGTCATGCTTTGATGAACTCCAGAACTATTTATTTACTTGACTAGTTGATGTTTCCATTTGGAATGTAATGAGTAACAGCATCATTGACCTGAACACTCTATTTTCCCTCTCCAACCAGGACCTGTTATATTCTGCTTCATCTCAATAATGATGATACCATTCTACAAGTATTTGAAATGACATTTATTGACATTATTTTTGGTGCTATAATCATTCTCATCATGAACTCCTGTATCTACCTTTATATTAAATGCAATGCCAGTTTCACAGATATCATAGTACACTTGACCAGTCTACTCTCATATCTCAGTAGAACATGTCCCTCTTAGTTTATGATTCTGACAATCAGGATGAAACGAGGTAACATGTAGATAAGTATAGATTTTACTTTCTGAAATTAAAATTGGTATAATTTGGTCAGTCTCAAAATTAACTTAGACATTATATAACTTCATTACAAGTACCTCAACTATCCTTTGTTTTTACTGAAAACACAGAAACTATGCTTTTTGGAAAGTCTAGAAAATTTTCCCTTGAATGCTTTTATTTTATTTTTAATAGATATATTTATTTATAAATATTTGTTCTCTCTCTCTCTCTCTCTCTCTCTCTCTCTCTCTCTCTCTGCATGTGTGTATATGTGTGTGTGTGTGTGTGTGTGTGTGTGCAAGTATATATGTGTGCTAGAACAGAAGACCAGCAGAATATATAATTGGATGCCCCGAAACTGAAGGTATAGATTGTTATGAAACATCCTAGAAACAAAACCTGGGTTCTCTCCAAATGTAAGAAATGATCATAACTGCTAAGCCCTTTATCAAGCATACTTTGGGTGATTTCAAGTGGAGATTTCTTTCTCTAAGAAAAAGACAAGGTCAGCAGCAATAATTAGGAAAAACATTAAGTGCTGAATTAAAAAGAGAGTACAACTGGTTGTCTAATACTAAATGATCACCCTTAACAGATATATAAAAGTAACATTGTACAGATTGATCAGGTTGTATTTAGGAATATAAGCAGATATACATATATAGATATATACACATATAACAGCAATAAAAAGTCATGATTTTGAAATAGAGCAAGGAGGCATATATAGGAGGATTTAATGGAGTGAAGGAAAGGCTGAAATGATGTAATCATGTTACTCCCCTAAATTTTAAAAAAAGTGACGAGAGAAAGTTTAGGGTAACAATATCTTTTGGAATTGGGATTTATTTTGAGTCTGAATATTACAAAATCAAGTGAGCTCAGAAAGGACACTTTATAATGATTTTATTTGACATCTAGTTTTTTATAAACTAAATAATGTCTCCCCTGTGTCAAAGATGGCATTTTGTGCTTTATTTTCTATACTTTTATTACTTTTTTTATCCAGTCAATATAATTTAGATTCTCTCATAATTGCATTTTATGTTCTGTAGTTTACTTTGCTTGATTGTTCACTTGAATGTTTATTGATGTGTATAGTTATCAATTCTCCATAAACAATTACTAGTGTTTGTCACAAGTTATTTTGTTTTGAGTTTTTCCTGGCAATCTTATCTCTGTTGGAGATATTACTTGTATCTGAGAAAGCAAAAGGTTAGAATTCCCTTTCGTTTTCAAAAATAAATGAAGAACTCAAATTAATTTATCTCTGAAATGTTTGCTAACCTGCATAACTATTACAGTGTCTTACTTCATCATTGGCCATCTTATTTATAACAGTGTATTGCAAATAAATTATAAACTTACTGTGATATCTGTATTTGTGCAATGTAACCATTTGAATTTATCTTTAATCTACAGGTATTGCTCTGTGACATCTTAGGGTACTATCCACATTATTACACATTTTGTTTTTTTTCCATTGTTTTGAGACAGACATTGCAGAAACGCACCACTATACCTGGTTAATCCTTTAGTAAGCACTTATCAAAAGAACCCTCCATAAAAGTTAAGCAATCTAACAAATGTACAACATCTTAGATCTTCAGTATTTTAATTTTATTCAAGACAGATGTTTAAAATGATCCCAGGAACCCCTATAGAAGAGTTAGGGGAAGGACTGAAGGAGATAAAGGTGAATGCAACCCCATAGGAAGAACAACAATATCAACCAACCAGACCCTTCAAAGCTCCCAGAGACTAAGCCACCAACCAAAGACCATACATGGGCTGGTCTCTGGCTCCCACTACATATGTAGCAGAGGACTGCCTTGTCTAGCCTCAGTGGGAGGGGATGCATTTGTTCCTATGGAGGCTTGATGTCCTAGAGAAGAGGGATGCTAGAGGGGTAAGATGAAAGTGGGTGGTTGGGTGGGGAGCACCCTCTTAGAGGAGAAGGGGAGGGAGGACTGGGAAGGGGGACAACATTTGAAATGTAAATAAAAATTATTAATACAAATTTAAAAATAATATTTCCATTGATTAACATTGATCATTTAGTGTAGTATTTCTCAACTTTCCTAATGCTGTGACCCTTTAAAATAAATTTCCTCATGTTGTGGTAAGCCCCAACAGTAAAATTGTTTTTGTTGCTTCTTCATAACTATAATTTTCTATTATGAATTATAATGTAAATATCCATGTTTCCTAAATGTCTTAGCAACTCCTGTGAAAGTGTTGTATGACCCCCAAAAAGGGTTGTGACCACAGGTTGAGAACTTCTGCTTGAGAGTATAACACAATATATTTTAATATTATAGTTTACCATGAATGAAAATGATGCTTTCAAGGGAAATATATGTAACTTTGTAAGTATTTAATATGGGTTGATAATATATTGCTCACAGTTGACTTTATCTATTCATTTCTTTATGCATCACTAAAACTACATTATGGATCATAATTCAGTGCCAAAAATAGCTGCTGCCAATAATTGTGTCTCTAGTGTACACCCTCAAGTCCATGTTATACCACATCCTTTTATATTTTATAAGCCAGTGGTTTAGGACATTAAAAAATTGATGTTTCTCAAATCTTCTGTGATTTGTTCACACATACTGTGTTTTAGCATTCTAGGGAGGTTTAGACAGGTTTAAACATGGTTGGCTTTGTAACCCTGAAATCTAAGAAAGTTTTTCTTGGCTCTTAGATCTAATCTCTAAGGCTCTGGACAATATATTTTTTTTGCAAAGACTCTCTTATTTTTTCATTGAGGCATATCAAATTTTCAGTCCCTTTAGTATATAAGAACAGATCTCAAAAACACTGTGCAGAAATATTTTCATATTTTTTCCTTCCTATTTTATATAGTAATTCTTCCATATGAATTATATTGTCAGTTTTTCCAAGAAAAAGATATTTTGTTTCTTAGTTGAAATTTAGACTTTTATTTATATCAGGTTGAATGTAAAATAAAGCTTAAGATGATATCCACTAGTTTATCTAATAAATGTTCCTTTATACTCTTTCATCATTTTAATGTATTAGAAGAGAAAAACCAAAGGAACAGAACATAATGTAATTTCATTAGCTATACATATGAGCATTTCTGCAGTAAATAAAAATTATTTATCCCTGCTTGAAAGACCTTTGTTTTATCGACTCCAATAGTAGCAGAATATTTCACACTGTGGCTTATGCTATTACGCCGAACTCATAGACCATAATATCATATATTTTTCTTAAAGGCATAACTTAATTCAACTATATATATTAAGGTTCTCATGGGTAAAGGTAAGTAGAAATTGTAAAAGATTCCTGACATGCATAACAGCTTCAAACTGTGTTCGGAGAACCATAGAGCTGAAACATAGCTGACACCTCACTCAATCTCTTCAGATCACTGTTTCTCATTTGTCAATGAATATCAATAATATTCATGTCCGATTGTATAATGTATCTAAAGCCATTTTTATATTTGGCAAAACAATGATAGTAAATTTTATACAAATAAAAATCATATGTAATGGTGGACTCTTTCATAATTATTTGAATATCGTTATAAGAAGGGACCTCGGTAAATAGTATGGATACAGAAAAAAATTAAAAAGATTCAGATGCATGTGTCAACCTGGGAGGTTAAGAACTTGGACATGTTTAGCTCACTGAATTCATAAATGATACACTATATTTTCCCACTCCTTAGCTTGTCTCTAAAATGATGAAATGAAACTGCTTACAGTCAAGAAGAATTTTCCATGTTTCTCTCTTCCTAGAGTCTCATCTAATATAAAGCACTATGAGTTGATTTGAAGCTGAGAGTAGCCAGAGCCAGAAGAAGAACAAGATCCTATACGAAGGAACCAACAAAAGGGCAGACATTCTATAGATTTGTATGCCCCAATATGGAGTAGAAGAACACTGAACATCCTGTAGACACATTAGAATCTGTTTAGTGTTACATAAAAGATAATAAAACTGTATCTTGAAAATATTTTCTGTTTTCTTGCTAGGGTTACTGTCTTTAGTACAAAAGATAGAAGACAGCAAGAATGGATTAACTGGAGAGTTAAATTATAGTTGTTTTTATTTAAACAAGAAGGGGTAAAATATATTGTATATAATACATTGAAATTTCATTCCTGTTTCTCTTTGCTTATTTTTGTGTGTGTTGTCGCACATAGACATGACACGATAATACATGTGCAGAGGGTAGGGGACACCAATAAAATGAGTATATAAAATACATTCTCATCACTTTTCTATGACTCCCTATAGTCCTATAATGAAATTCAAGAGAAAACATTTATTTTAGATATATAAATTATAGTCAGTGCTGAGAAATTGCATTTATTTTCAGATTATAGCATAGGGCTAACATTATAATACATCCATCCTACTATTTACAGAGTAGACAATAAAAATCAGAAATTATATAACCAACCATAGACCTTTTTGGTTATATGGTAGATTCATTGAGCACAAAACCTCAAACTTGTCTAGTTCTAAATTCTGAGCAATTTAATGAATATAAAATTTTTTTGTTTTGTTTTGTTTTCCTTTTTTTTTTTTTTTTTTTTGAGACAGGGTTTCTCTGTGTAGCCTTGTCTGTCCTGGAACTCATTCTATACATCAGGCTGGCCTCAAACTCAGAAATCTGCCTGCTTTTGCTTCCCAAGTGATGGGATTAAAGGCCACCACTGCCCAGCGAATGTAAATTTTTCTTAAATCCCCCATTGAAAACTTTAGAGAAAACACAGTTGATTGTACACGTGACCAACAGCATTTACTTATTTTTTTGTTGAGAATCATTTTCTTACATTGGAATACTTTCCCATGTTTTACTTGTGATATGAATCTCTATTACTGTCATTCAACTTTCCTGAGCTCCCTGTATCCATTTCCTGGATAACTAACATATAAATCCACCCACAGCTCATATTATTTAAATTCAACTAACTATCCTCAGATATCAAACTTATGGGTTAAAAAACTACAACCACTTCTAGTCATGACACGCATCACTGCTATTTCTGTTTAAATTATCCTAAAAGGGCTTATTGACCACAGTTGTCTCTAGCAAGGAATATGATATAACTTAGAAGTAGAAGCCATAAGGAACACTGCTGACTTTATATATATATAACTTAGTCATTTTTATGATGAGTAGAAGTGCTTCATTTATGAATTCCAAGGAACAAAATTTAGCTAGTAATTAAAAGTATTTAACCCACATAAAATTTTTTATGCAAGCCATAAAATTAATTTTATTATAGAAATTACATTATGCTTAACAGGTGCTGACCTTATCTGCCCAGAATATTGTATTTCTCATTACACTGAAACATTGTGTTTCAGATATAGTAGCCAAGAATCAGGCCTGACATTAGAAATGGCCATGCGGATTACTTACAGTTGTTGCCTTTCAAAGGAGGAGGGAACTGGGCATATCTCGGTTTATGACAGCTTGAAGATGAGAAGATTTAAACTACAGTTAAAGAGATGCTATGCATTGTCTTTTTACAACTCCAGATTTTAATTCCAAAGCAGCCTTGCTAAATTATAGCTACTGTTCTAGTCTTTTATATAAGCTCAGACATATATGTTAATTTCATCATGAAATTGAAGTGTTGACTATGTTTAAACTAGCTGTGATTCCTTCGTTCATATCTGGCCTCTGCTTGGCAGTGCTGTGTTTATGTTGGTGGTAGAATGGAGCAAAGTTTGTTTATATATTAGATTTACTAATCACCTACCAAGCACCATTTTCTCTAGTCCATTGTCAATACAGTGTTAGTAGCATTTTAATTAATCTCATGAATGAAATGAGCAAATTTAAAGTTATTTGCTGACTTGTATAAAAAAGGGAAATATGTTAATACGGATAAGATAACAGGAATCACATATACTCATTAATCTGTCTAAATGCCAACGATTTTTCAAGATTATGATCTTTCTTGAAATATTAAAATAAATATCTTAATAAAATCTGAAGGTTTTTTTTTCTGATTTAAGAGAATTTTAATGTACTTTTAAAATTCTTTGAGAATTTCGTTCAGTACATTTTGTTCATATTTACCCTCTATTCAACTCTATGTTCCTAACTCATCCCAGATCACCTCCTACACCCTCATCACCTACATTGTCTTTTTTTTCTATTTTAAGGTTATACATTATTGCACATATGCATATGTTAAATATATAAATATCATTTTTGAATCTGTTTAGTGTTACTCCTATGTATGTATCTCTAGGGTTGACCATCAAATATTAGATAGGGGAATACAGATTTTCTCTTTCTCAGTAGTCATTTATTGCATATAGCACTTCAGCTCTTGATGGACCTTTCCTATACTTCCCCTATCCATAACAGCATGCCAACAGGTGTTGTAATTGCTCAGGTCTTGCCTTAGCTACCACAGGGCTGAAATTCCATTAGCTCAGCTTCCCTGTCTGTCTTAGTCAGGATTTTTATTCCTGTACAAACTGTCATGACCAAGAAGCAAATTGGGGAGGAAAGGGTTTATCCAGCTTACACTTCCACATTGCTGTTCATCATCAAAGGAAGTCAGGACAGGAATTCACACAGGACAGGAACTTGGAGGCAGGAGCTGATACAGAGGCCATGGAAGGGTGCTGCTTACTGGATAGCTTCCCTTGGCTTTCTCAGCTTACTTTCTTACGGAACCCAGGACTACCACCCACAATGGGCCCTCCCACCCTTGAATGCTAGTTGAGAAAATGCTTTACAGCTGGATTTCATGGAGGCATTTTCTCAAGAAAGGCTCCTTTCTCTGTGATAACTCCAGCTTCTGTCAAGTTGATACACAAAACCAGTCCATTAGATTGACCCCTTGTCAACTTGACATGAAAACCCATCACTATTAAGCCTCAACCCTTACTTTCTTATTCATCCCCCAAATCTATATAGCTTTAAAAGTCCCACATACTTTACAAATTCTTACATATTAAAGTTTCATTCCCTTTAAAATATCCAATCTCTTTTCAAAGTCTTTTTACAATTCAGTTTCTTAACCGTGAGCTCCACTAAAATATTTTCTTACTTCAAAGGGGAAAAATATAAGGGCACAGCCACAATAAAAAGCAAACTCCAATTCTAACCATCCAATGTCTGGGATCCAATTCACAATCTTCTGGCCTCCTCCAAGGACTTGGATCACTTCTCCAGCTCTGCACTTTGTAGCACATAGCTTGTCTTCTAGGCTCCAGCTGCCTGTACTCCACTGTTGCTGCTGTTCTTGGTGGTCATGTCATGGTACCGGCATCTCAAAAACACTGCTGTCTTCTACTACAACTGGACTGAACTTTCACAAATAGCCTCTCATAGGCTCTTTTCATGGTGCTAAGCCTCAAGTTCTCTTCATGACCCCTTCAGTCCCGGGCCCTCAATTGCCACTGAGGCTGCACCTTCACCAGTGGCCTCTCCTGTAGTCTCATGGTGCCAAGCATCAGCTGCTACCCCTCCATGTTTCAAAACCAGTACCACCTGGGTGAATCTTATGCATTACCAAGTCTGGCTGTCAACATGAGGTACAACCATGGCTGTCTGTGGAACAAAGCTTCTCTGTGCTCTCAGAAAACACTTTCCAGAAGAGTTTACCTTAGTGATGCTGGTATCTTCTTAATTACTGCTAATTTCTGAGCTCCAGCTAACCAGAATCAATCACACCAGCCATGCAAAGGTTCCATTTTAGTAGTTCTGGTGTTTTGCTAATCACAGCTGATTCTTCAGCCCCAGCTAACCAAAACCACAGAATCTTCACAATCAAAATAGCAACAGCCCTGATAAATGTCTTTAATCATCCCTCTGAAAATTTTCAAGCCAGTCCTGCATCTTCTGCACTGTTCTTAACATTATCTTCCAAGCTCTGACAGAACATGCCACAGAGCTCTTTAACACCCAATGGCTTTTCGAGACCAAAGTTCCAAAGTCTTTCCTCAGTCCTCACAATAACACGGCCAGGCTGTCACAGGAATACCTCACTCCCAGCAACAATTTGTCTTAGTCAGGGCTTCTATTCCTGTACAAAACATCATGACCGAGAAGCAAGTTATGGAGGAAAGGGTTTATTTAGCCTACACTTCTACATTTTTGTTCATGACCAAAGGTAGTCAGGACAGGAACTCACACAGGATGGGAACTTGGAGGCGGGAGCTGATGAAGAAGCCATGGAGGGACGCTACTTACTGGATTGCTACACTTGGCTTGTTCATACTGCTCTTTTATAGAACCCAGGAGTTCCAGCCGACAATGGGCCCTCCCATGCTTGATAACTAATTGAGAAAATACCTTACAGCTGGCTCTCGTGGAGGCATTTCCACAAGGGAGGCTCCTTTCTCTGTGATAACTCCAGCTTGTGTCAAGTTGACCCCCAAACCCAACCAGCCAGTACACTGTCTTATATAGAAGATACAATGTCACAATAGAGGTCCTATCCTAGCTTTTAAAATATTTCCATCCTTTCTTCTGAAATGTTTCCTGAGTACAGTTTCTTCCATACTTGTCAGTGGGGCCCAGCTACCTCACAGTAGGATGTTCTCTGAAGTTTAAGCAACTGTGAATTGTGGCTTTCTCTAATGGTGTTTGAGACAAAAACAAACACATAAACAAAGAAAAACAAACAAGAAAAGCTTCTTTGGTATGGATGGGGTGAGAGCTACATTCCTCTGTGGATGTAAGGATAACTATTTAGAATGTAGTTAGGAATTATACTGGTTTAGAAAGTGAAAGGACTATGTTTCATTTTAGGTCCTGTGAGATCACCAACTATAGTATCAGACATGACTTTCCTGCTAGTGAGCAGGTCTTGAGTCCAATTTGAGAGTTATTGGTCACCACTAAAGAATAATTATCACAGTTGCAACTTTGGGGACATGTATGCCGGTCATCTTTGTGGCACATAGGCCTCACGGATGTGTAGGGCTATTGATTGCTTCTCTTTCTTGGCAGCTTGAAGAGCAGGAGATGAGGTTATGAGAGTTGGCCCAACTCAGTAGTTGCAGTTCAGTTTCCCCAAGTAGAATGTGTGAAATGTGAGGTGTCTTTAGCAAAGAGGAATTACCTTCAGGTTATGGGAAACCACAACAGACAAGGACAATAGCCTAGAAGTACTACTTAATTTGTCAGAGTACATGTAGGGAATAAAGGCGTAGAAGTTAGAGAACACAGGTTTGAGGACATTAACGGGATATGCAAATATGGAGATGCTCCAGAAGTCTTAATGCTATTTAAAGTGTCTGATATAAAAAGTAACTAGAATAGTGGATAGTAGATTTAAAAATCATTATATTTTAATAAAAGGGAAGCACTAACTGCCAACCTCCACTGTTAACCAGGTGTTAAATTGGGTAAGAGATCACAGTTTGCTTGTTATCCAGAAAGAAGGAACAGTGCAGAGTTACTGATCATGACCTTACATAGTTTTCACTTCCCTTTCTGGAGCACAGTTTGAATTTCAGGGTTCTGATAGTGGAAAATAGGTTCTTCTTTTAGTGGCAATTAGATAAAAGTACAAAATCAATGTAGCAGCAAGATGATAATTATTAGAAGTTTCAGTATAACATCTCATATTTTCATCATTCTGTGTGAGGCCATAGTCTTTAGGGAGTCTGTATTCATGACTGTACTTATTATTGCACTAAGGCTTAAATTTTTAATTTCATATAAATAAATTTAATCATACTTGGATATTCTGAGACAATTTTACATGGTCAAACCGTGTGTTTGATGGAGTTAGATCTAAGATTAGAATGAACACCGTTAGGTAATAAACAACTTAATATAATGTTAAAAGAGTTAGGAAAACGAAACTTAAGATATAGAATAGGGGAAGATAGTATATTATGAAATGATAGGCTGTTTTAGATATAAGTATTTAATTTAATGTAATATTAATATTGAAGCTCTTTCTATTTAAAACGTTTCCTATTAAAATCATTATTTATTAAAGATCTGAGATTAAATTTCATTTTGGGGGAAGCACATTCAATAATTTAAGCCTAAAGGCTTGTAATAAAAATTAGTTGAACTAAGAGTTTTAAACTAACTTCTGACTATGGCTTAAACTGTGAAGAATAACTTCTCTAAAATTGGAAACAGAGAAGAGGAAACTATGACCAAGCCTTATTTCAGATGTTTTCCCTAATTATTTCAGGTCAGGAATGAAGAGAAATGCCAATATTGATTACTTTTATTCATAAGAAGATGAAATAATTTTAATTTTGCAAGTTTAGACTAACCCCAATTCCAGGCAAATAAAGAATAAGTGATCTATTTCTTAGTTCACAAGGGATTTGAAATGACTATTTAATCTCAGGACTCTGTTTGCTTTGGAATAATCTAGTGGAATACTCTCTTTACCTTCTTACTATGCTTAATGTGTATAGCCCCTCAGAAAAGTTGGCTTATTTTGGGGTGCCAACATCAACTGCTACTGTTCACATATACTTACTATATTAAGACCTCATGGGTATTACCATTTTCTCCTGGGGTAAGATCCCAACGTGCCCATTTCCTGTCCACCAAGAAAACTTGAGTAAAACTTGGGACTAAATTAGAATGCTGAGTCGATTCTATTAGAGAGCTAGCACCTTGGGAGGAAGAAACCACATTCTGCCTCTTTCATTTATATAAAAATGCTGATTTCTGACATTCTTGTGCTTTTGATTGTTTTAGTTTTTAAATCAAATTACCATTAAAATTGCTCAGAATGTTGTCTGTAGGGTTATGGAACATATGCATTGATTTGCTGCCGACTGAAATGTCACGTTTATAACTGAAGCCATTTTAAAATGACATGTCATTATTTTCATCATTTTAACCAATTCGAAGGGCAAATTATTTGCTGAATTGGAGTATTTTTCCTCCTAAAAATAGATTTAAATGTACCAATGATAGCAGGTAAAATATAATATCCTTTATGCAAACACAGAAGAGAAAATAGCTCACCTTTTACTTAGAGTATTATAATTATCGCACTTAAATCATTGAGAGTGAATGTTTCTAAATTCTTGCTTTTCACAATATCACATTTAATTATATTATAGATTCCCTTCCCAATATCCATTTAAAGCTATAATTTAATGTTTTAGAGAATGCTTTTTTTTCCCAGGAAACCCAAATATTAGTATGCTGGAACTTCTCAGTATGAGATGCCTTGTGTCTTTTGTGTTTGATATTATGTCTTGTCTTAAAAATCCAGGAAAATTTTAATTATGTATGATCCTAAAGTTTTACAATTATTCAATGATTCTAATTCAGACTAGTAAACAACTCTCTCTCTATCTCTCTCTGTCTCTCTCTCTCCCCTGTATGTGTGTGTCTTTGTGTCTGTGTCTTTCTTTTGTTTTGAGATGCTGTAGCCTAATGTGAGCTATAATGCTCTACTTAAACTAAACTAGCAAAGTAAAGTGCATGGCCACCAGTATTCTTTCCTTACCCCAAATATAAGCCATATCTTGCCCCAAAGGTAGACTGATGTAAAAGATACAGAACTCCAAGCCATTGTATTTCATTCCAGACCAGAGGATGTAAAAACATCGCTTTGATGACGACTAGCATCAGAATTTGGAATACTGTGACCAGAGGAGCTAATATTTGAAATATTTTATACACGCTAAGCAGTTTTGTACACAAAGAGTGATATTTCCTTGTAGATCATAAATGGTGGTTATGTAAAGACATGAAAAGTTACAATGTGTTCAGGTGAGTGTACAGTTGAGAGGGCAAAGGATAGGATGTATGGTGAAGAATAAGCAGATGCCAGAAGAGTGAAATGGGGGGAGCTTATAAACAGCAAGGTAGAATGACTGAAATTTCCTTGTAGTCAGTCCTGTATCCTATGGAAGAGACAATGTAGAGATAGTGTAGGAGAAGTTCCAGGTCTGCAGAGACAAATTATAGGCGAGACACAACTTTTTTTTAATATGGTGTGTGTGTGTGTGTGTGTGTGTGTGTGTGTGTGTGTATGTATATATGTATGTGATCACTTTATTTATAAAAATATCAATCCTTATTTCCTACTTTAAAAAAAATCAGTACATGAAAACTTAAATCATGATTTACCACAGTGATTTATTTATTTTATGTGTATGAGAGTGTTTTCTGCATGCATTTGTGTGCTATGTGTATGTCTGGCACCTGCATATGTCAAAAGAAGGCATTTGATCCCTGAGACTGAAGTTTATGGAGAGTTTGGAGCCATCAAGTGGGTGCTAGGATTTAAACCCGGGTCCTTTGCACATGTAACGACTGCTCTTAAACACTGAGCCATGTCCCTAGCCCCATTGTTACATATCTTACTACCATATCATAGTAGTCAGAATATTGTCTGAGAAATGGTAGCTATGTGGTGAAAACTGCTTCTAAATAAATGATCCCTCCCCTCAAGTTAAATTTAACAGAACTGAAGGAGGTTAATCATATGGCAAAGATTAAAGACTCTCGTCCCAACCTAATTAATGCATAGTTGGCAATAGAGTAAACGAGATGGGGAAATGAAAGGAAAAATGTTAGACTGAGTGATTTATGATGACACTAACCTAAATGGGAAGAAGAGTGAATGCTCTCGGTATCAAACATGCACTATTTGTAAACCACATAAGGATTAAATTATAGGCCCAGAAGCTGAGAGAAAGAACTAAAATTAGAGATTCAGAAGTGATTAGATATTGATATAAAAACAACACACAGTGTAAAAGGTGATAGGAATATAAAGATGATAGGAACACTAGGAAGAATTGACTCAGAGCAGTCAGGGAAAACATTGAGACTGGCAAGGAAACAGATAACAATTTTAAAGTGAGTGTTGAAGGCAACAAAAATTTGATTACTATTAAAGTTTTTCAATGTTTGAAATTGATAAAAGTATTTTAAGTCTCTAATGTTGACCATTATTCATCATGAGAGATGTAAAACATGGCTCCTGCCCCACTCCAAGGAACAGGATGAGAAACTAAACACTATACTTTTGCCAATTATTTCTCTTTCCATTTTCATGCTAAGTAAAAATCTGAATCATATGTGGGCTCACATCTGAGAACAGGTGTCACAGGACCCAAACAATGGTGATATTTGTACTCTGCCTTCATGTTGTTCACTGGTCTTTCCTCAGGGGATGCCTCTGAACACTTTCTTGCTGTCTTTGTAACTTGAAATTCTAGTACATTGCTCCTAAGTACTTACTTTCTGGTTCAATTCCCTGCCTTTGGCTGTGTATGTTTCCAAGCATAAATGTTTGAAAGCATAGTCTTTTATTAAGCCATGTTAGTGTGTCCTTTGCCTTGCCTTTATGTGACTCATCAAAATATCATCAAGCTATCATCAACAGTGAGGACAACATGGAAGCCAATGCCTTTCAAGATTTTTTGAGAGGGTTATTTTGCAACTATCCATGCATTTGCACACTTACTCTTCTTAGACTTGGGAAATGATCTCAGTTTATTTATTTTTTACTGAAAAGATACTGATCTGAAATAATGATAGTAAAATTGGGGATCTCTAAGGACAAAGACACAAACATTTGTGTCTTCCATATTGAGAAAATAGTAGTAGTGGATGCTGCCATTTCACAAGCAAGAAAATAAAAACTTGTTTAGTTGTGGTTCTGTGTAGAAGTATATGAATCTGAGTAACAGAGAGGATAAAATTCTACACAAATCTATATTGACTTCTTAATCATAGGAATTTAAAATAAAATGTTATAAATTCAACTCACTTATTTTTTTCTTAGCAAACATTAGAACCCTTATTATTGCCAGTAATTGTGTTACTGACTTTATAAACATCTTAGTTCATTCTCCCTAGAAATCTATAAGGCAACTCCAAAACCACTTTGTAGACATTCATAGATGTATATTACAACTTTGACCTCCTTCACCTCTCATCACAGTCCTACCCCATTCCTTGTTGACCCAATTTGTGTTGATATTTTTTACAAAGCTGATGCAGTCCAGCTTGTGCTGACTCTAAATCCTTGGGTATGTGGACATTCACTAGATTTTTTTTCTACCTACTAGAGTCCAAATCTGTAATAGTACAAATTCTTCATTTGCAAGCAGCTGCCAGTTACCAACAGCTCCTCAGCTAACCATGGGACAAGAGAACTGAGGAAGTCACAGGGTAAGTGTTTACCAGTGAACACAGAGATGGATGATCTACATATACAGAAATTGAATTGTCCCCAGTTGAGGGCCACAAATAACAGTGTAGACTACTGTTTTCTGTTGATGGTGTTTTGGCTGAGTGTTAGGGTTTCCTCTGAAGTACTTGATGTACACTTCTTGGCAAGATCTGTCTCAAGCGAAAGTCTGACTACATCTTCTCTTGTCAGCAAAATAATATAAGATTATTAGAATCACATATGTTGTATTCAGTGGCAAGATTTTCATGCTGCAGAAAAAAATGACTTATTAATGAGCCTTGCTGCTTCAGATGGTATTAGGGTATTTTCCATGGCTTCAGAAAATGTTATATAAAATGTATGGATTCAGAATGTGTCTCATTTAGTATCAGCTACATTATTGAGACAATTTTTAAAAATTTTCTCTATAAATAAAAGCTCATGTAAAACAGTATGCTTAAAAATACTGTTCATATGGTTAAAGCTTAATCATAACTGGTTGCAATATCTGTGGAACAAAGCCTTCACTTAACAACCATTCATATATACATATAATATAATGTTTATTATATATGTGTACACTTGTATATGATACACATATGCAAGTGTAGCATGAATGCTTGAAATGTTAAAATTATAGTTTAGATTTGTATTTCTTGATAATGTCCTATAATGAGCTTAAAAAAAAATCACCAGTCTAAGCAAGGCCTCTACATCTACAGAACAGCACACAGAGACCGAAGCAGCAAGCTCAGAGACAACATCTGTGTGCACCAGAGCCTTGTGTAAGATGTTTGTAGAATGTCTGAGTGTGGGGATGAGCGGATCTCTGGTTCTTGTGCTTTCTCTTGGGCTCTTTTTCCTTCTCGTGGTTTGCCTTGCTTAACTACAGTATGATAATTTTCATTTTGTTTTCTTATATATTATTGTGTTATATTTTGTTCTTGTCTTTTAGAAACCTATTCTTTTCTAATAATAATAAGAAAGGGAGTATATGCAGATGGAAGAGGATGTGAGGAGTATTTGGTAGGAATAGAGGGAAGGGAAACTGTAATAAAGATGTGTTTTATAAGGAAAGATCTATTTTCAATAAAAGGTAAAAATAAACAAAAAACTCCCAAAACTTCCTCAACCTATCAAAACTAAGTAAAAACTTAATAAAAGCAGCAGATATTCTTGGCTTCATCAAAAGTAACTCACAGGGTAAAGTGCTACTTTTTGGAACTGGAGAGACACAGAAGCAGTTAGAAACAAATCTTTCTGAGTGAAAACCTCTGTGTGAGGATGAATACTAAGATAACAAAACTGAAATTGTAATTGAAAATTTGCTTGTGGTTAGTATGAGAAAACACTGACAGACAAAACTCTAGAAGACTTAGGTGTACCCAACAATCACATAGAGCTGCTTATCTTTTCTACATGTATCTACTAGACTTGTTTCCTTTACCTAGCACAGCGAGTCTACATTTAGACAGTAACATTGATGGAACTATCAGACTAGAAACTAAAATAAAGCTTAAAAAAAAAGAAAAGAAAAAACCAAACAGTGGTTACCTATCTAAGAGCTTTAAGGGAATAATTAGATAGTACATATAAATAGGAAAGAAGTAACCAAGATGGAAATTTTAAGAAAGAATCTTTTTTTTTTTTTTTTAAAAAAAAAGCTAGAGATAAGAGCCTGTAGACAATAATAAAGACTTGAATATGCTCCTTGGAAAACTAGGTGTGTTTGAAAACAAATCTTCAGCTTGAGTAGGTAATCATGGGAACTCTCAATAGAAAATGAAGAAAAGAACTTTAGAATGAAAACAAGGTGTTTCCTTCCCTGTAAACAATGACATATTATAGCCAAGCCAGACACACTGATAAGCAAACTAAGTAGAAAAAGAAGATAAAAAGATAGGAATGGAGGAAAAAAGAGGAGGGAGGATATAATAAGCAAGCTAAGTAGCAGAAGATAAAAAGGTAGGTATGTGGGGGAAGGAGGGAGAAAATAATGAATCCTCAAATACTGAGAGATCAGAGTAACATATCGAAGGAGCATGAGACAATTAAAAATGTTATAGCAGACACACAATGGGAATATAAGAAGGAGGAGAAATAAGAAGAGAAATATTTGAAGCAATAATACCTACATCTTTTCTCCAAATTAATGTCTAGAACCAAATTGCAGAATGGAAAATGTCCAAGAATATTTAAAAAGCATAGGATGAATGAGTCTTCATCCTTTAAGGCAATTAGTTGAGAAATTCATAGTAGACTAAAGCAGACACCTTAAAGATCGCCTGTGTTCACTGCTGAAATTAACAAAATATTTAAGGATGAAAATATAGAAATACTTCATAGTGCAATTCTACTTTGTTTAATATATGTATATGTGTGTGTGGTGAGTTTTCAGCTAGCCTGCACTATAAAGTGAGACCCTGCCTTAGAAACAAACCAAATCAAACAAAAAGGACAATAAAATAAAGACTTGACCAAATATATAAAAAACACCCTTTAGCAGATAAATGCATAAATATTCAATATCTAGGAAATCAACTATCATTCAGTACTAAAAGGAAATGTACTATCCTCCTAGTAAAATGCATGGAAGAATATTTTTTTAATTTTTTTATTAGCTATTTTCTTTATTTACATGTAAATTTCTCCTTTCCCAGTTTCCCCTCCAAAAAACAAACAAACAAACAAACAAAAACAAGAACAAACCCCTGTTGCCTCCCCCCTCCCCATGCCTGCCACCTCACCCTCTCCCACTTATTGGCCCTGGCATTCCCCTACACTGGGGTACAAAACCTTCTGACTATTAATAGTAAGTCAATCTGCAGGAGCCTGAGATAGCTGTCTCCTGAGAGGCTCTGACAGTGCCCGACTAATACAGAAGCAGAGGCTCACAGCCATCCATTGGACTGAGTACAGGGTCCCCAATGAAGGAGCTAGAGAAAGGACCCAAGGAGCTGAAGGGTTTGAGCCTCTTAGCATGAACAACAATATGAACTAACTAGTACACTTAGAGCTCCCAGGGACTAAACTCCAACCAAAGAGTACACATGGGGGGGGGGGGGCTCATGGCTCCAGCAGCATGTGTATAGCAGAGGATGGTCAAGTCGCTCATCAATGGGAGGAGAGGACCTTGGCCCTGTCAAGGTTCTATGCCCCAGTGTAGGGGAATGCCAGGGCCAGGAAGTGGGAGAGGGTGGGGTGGTGAGCAGGAGGAGGGGGGAGGGAACAGGGGATTGTTTTAGTTTTGGGGGTTTTTTATTTTTATTTTCTTATTTTATTTTATTTTTCTTCTTTCTTTTGGAGGGGAACCTGGGAAAGGAGATGTTGTAAATAAATAAAACATCTAATAAAAAATAAAAAAAAAGAAATAGTAAGTCAATCTGAAGAGGCTGCATAATATTCTATATGGTACTGTATGTAGAAAAAGTATTCCAAAGAGAGTTAAAAGCAAAACAAGAAAGCCAACCAAGCAATCAACCTAGCAACCAAAAAATCCTTGCTCACTGGGAAGTGAAGAGGGGTGATTTGATAAATAAATGAGACTTTTTTCATTTTTTCTAAATCATTATATTCATCTACATGTGAAATTACTCTATAGTAGTTATTGAAAGATTATTCTATGCTTGGATAGAATATTTATATGCCATTTTATTACTTAATATCTCTAGAATCTATAAGAAGGAAAATGAAATCTGGTATAAAATATTGATTATATTTTAAATACAAAGGAAATTAGAGCAAATGAGGAAAAAAAACCACCAATGTAAAATCATTAGTGATAACAAATGACCCACTGAGGTACCAGAGGTTAAAAGTATGGAAAATGGTGAGTTTGGAGAAACAGAAGTTGTATTTGATCTCTTGACATTTCAAAATCAGTTTTGATGTCTAACTAAGACTGTTTTATAAGTATAGTTTAATAATCAAGCATACAATAAATTTGGTGGAAATTTGCCTTCAACCTGACATTCTATTTCACAACTAAATTTACCTTAAAAGTGTTCAGATTTTTAAAAATCCATTTATTGACTCTTATGCTCTTTACTGATTGTAAATCCGGCCATTTATCTCAACATTTAGTACTTGTTTCAGGTCAATGGCAGGTGCTACTGTTCTAATTCTGAAATTAAACTGTTAATTTGTACTCTTGAAATATTTATCTTGTATTTAGTATGTTCTGTTTGTTTTCCTCTGTGTGCCTAAGTAAGTGAATGAGGGCAATGACTGACTTATTTCATTTTAATTTATTCCAGTTAGAACCATTTCCTTGACTGTAGACAATCTGATATCATCACATTCCTACTTCAGAACATTTCAACTTAGTGATACAGTCTTTGTTTAAAAAGTGATTATTGGGTGATATTTAATCTGTATAAATATTTCCCAAGGGCTAATGTTTTGAATATTTTCAGAATTAATAAAGAAATGTAAGCATATTCAGTGACTCAGCCATCTTGGACAGAAGGATAATTGAAAGTATTTTCTTTGTAAAAAGCACTGCAGACTTCAACATTCATGTTCAGAAAAGAATTCCCTTAAATCACTTTTTATTCAGTGTAGTGCTTATGAAGGTATTTTGTGTCACATCCCAAATGTCAAAAATGCATGCATTCCAAATGTCAAAAACTCATTTCTCATCTTTGTTGAGTAAAACATAGTTGATTGGCTCTGTTTTGGGATATTTTTGTGATGTAAATTTTGGGGTGAACAAAGGAAGTTGATTTGAATATTTTACTCTTGTGTTTTCTGATGTAATCATGATTGTGTTTTAATTGCCTTCCTGTAAATGAGATTCTGCCAGTCACAAATTTTAACCCTGAAGGCCAAGTGATATGTCACTTAACCACACAATTATATTCTAAGAATTGTATCCTTACCTGATTTTCATTGTGTAAGCAGAATAGGACATATTTACAAAATCATTATATTTATAGTGGCTATGATATTATCAGAAAAGAATTCTACCAATGATATATGCAGTGTTGTCCCTTTGGCCAACTATACTGCTATGTAACATATAACTACACTTGGAAATAACATGATTTCAGCACTGTTCATTTACGTCTCCGTATTTGTTCTATGCTTGAAGCATCTCATTTCTTTTATTTTTGTCTCTTTTCTACAACATTTGGATTCTAGCATGAATTATAATTCCCTACATGAAGAATTTAGCATGTATCATGATAATATGTGATAGCATTATACTATATTAGTATTCCATATTTCTCTCTTATGGATGTCCTTTCTTTGACCAGCAGGATAGTTCCCTTTGTATACAAGCCTGAAAGCCAGAATTCAATCCTTGACCCAAGGCAGAAGGAGAAAATGGCCCTTGAGTGTTGTCTCTGAACTCGACATGTTTGCTCTTCATTCTTACACCTGCACCTAAACTCAACCCTCCCATACTAATAAGAATTTTTGATGAATTCTTTCTGTCGTGTATCCATATGTTAAATACTACCTCAATACTCATATAGACTGGTTTGAAAATAAAATCTGTTTATATTAGACTCAATATATACTACTCTGTATTTATACATGTGTTATATACAGATAATATGCTATATACTATGGCCTGTTTATATCATGAAATTACATGGATTAATATAAACCATATATTTCAAGTTAGTTTGAATTTTTTAAATATCAAAATTTACCAGATGTCCTTTTAGCATCTACATATATTCTTGCCAACATTAACTGCTTCTATTTCCACCCGACTAGTTTTCTTCTTTCTGCTAAGTCTTTCTACCTCATTTGCTCTCCTCTACGTTCTTATTGCATCTGTTTTATAACATTCCTCACCAGTCTCACTTAGAGCCACTTTTCCTCCTTCTCATGGGCACCTTCTAGTTTCTTGGCCTCTACTATACTTGTATATAAATGCACATATATGAATGCTAGAAAATAGAATCTGTATATGGAAGTTGTTTTGTCTAGCCTAACCTGGAACATCTCACTTTATTTTTGGCAGTTTCTACTATGTTCTTACAAATTTCAACGTTTCTTCTTCCTTCATACCTGAATAAAATCCATTGTGTACATATAGCATATTTTCATTATCTGTAGTTACCTAAACTGATACAATTTTCTTACTATTTTAATCACGGATAATCCAAAAAATCCTAAAGGAAGAAAACTACCCTGCCTAGTATATCACTGTATCTGACATCCAACTGTACCCATAGCAATAAATGCAATGTAGTACTGGCACAAAAACAGACATATAAACTCACTGAGTACAATAAAGTTACCAGAAAAAACCACAGAGCTGTGAACATATAAGCTTTGAAAAAAAATATGTGTGTGTGTGTGTGTGTGTGTATATATATATATTATACATACATACATACATACATACGTACATACGTACATTTTTTTCAGTGAACAACAGTGAGGACAAAATTAAAATAATTTTCTAAGATAATTTATTTGAAAAATTCAAATTAAAGGCTTTTCTATCCAAAAGTTCATGTTCTATAATGTTTATTTGGACTTTATGACATGGGCGTGTTAAAGAGAGAAGAGCTATGAATATATAACATTATTTTCATAACGTTTATATCAAATAACTTTTCATAGTCTATATATCATATTTATACAGCATAGTATATATATCAAAGTATATATACATATATAAAATATATATTAAAAATGAAAGTGGTAATTTAAAAGTTATAACATTTATGTTATTTTTGTTCTATTATATTCTTCACACACATACAGAGAGAGGAGAGAGAGAGAAAGAGAGAGAGAACATGCATTCATTTAACTAAATAAGCCAGAGATGGCATTAGATCTCCTAGAATTGGCAGTTGTGATTGATTCAAACTAGGTGCTCCAAACTAGAACTGAATTCAAGACTTCTCAAAAAGCTCCAGACACACTTATACACTGGGAAATCTCTCATGCCTCATTGGTCCACCAATCTTTTAAGTTGGCTCTCTTTATCATTGGTTAACTAGATCCAATTCAAAGAAGAATTTGTTATGTGGTTGTTAGTAATAACAAGCATAATGTAAAACATTTGATTTCTCTGAATTTGTTTCTCATCATTGTGCAAACAGTAAAGTAAATCTGTCAAATATATGTCAGAGCCTAAGAGGAACTGCTGATAACCAGAAGTATGTTTAAACTTTTAGATAGATATATAATG
This sequence comes from Montemys delectorum, assembly GCA_019843815.1. Taxonomy (NCBI): domain Eukaryota; kingdom Metazoa; phylum Chordata; class Mammalia; order Rodentia; family Muridae; genus Montemys; species Montemys delectorum. The sequence goes on from JADRCD010201686.1 coordinate 59,482, forward strand.
CAGAATATATACTGTTCACTAACACAGACAGAAACAAATGAGAGCACACACACACACACACACACACACACACACACACACACACACACAC